>VALG01006267.1:0-16464 GCA_009835305.1 Ipomoea purpurea
CCGTGCATTTTTGCGTCAAGAGCGCAGGTGGCCGCCTCGCGCTCATTTGGGGTTATCGCCCGGGAGGTCTGCTTGCTTGTTTCCTTTGCGCGCCTCGCCCCGGTAGTGCTCTCGTTGGGTGGATCCGCGCCCACGTGCGTCATATAAGAGCCTTTCTCGGCGACTGTGCATAGTTATTTTCACCCCGTTTATTCTCTTTGACCATCTGTCTGTTAACATTTCGGTGTTATGTGCCGAGGTTTTCACCGCGGCCGAATATCCGCATGACATCCGATGATGCTAGCGTTGCGTTCGTTGACCCCGTGATTCCGCGACTTGGGTTCTCACACGCGACCCCACTGCTGCCGTGAGGCGCTTGCCATTTCCGGACGGTGGTGGATTTCGCAAACCAACCGGTTGGGGTATTGTAGACGTTGACCTAATGAACGTAAATGATGCCACAGCTCTCAGGCGCTCGCAACTGCGAATTTATGTCGGGACGTAAGGCCCAGTTCAGTCTCGTGCTTGCCTCCTTTCTCCACGAGATTGATGCTCGGCATGCGCTTGCTGCAAAACTGTGGTGTTAAGCGGTGTACCACAACTGGAACCCACCGCGCCCCCCTTGCACCACCTATCTCCCACGGTATAATAAAATGCGTAATAGGCTAATGCTTTTGCATGGATGTTAGAGCAAAAATTTTATGCTAACATTGCAGGGAAACCTAAATCACCGCAAAAGTTGTTGTATCTCAAATCCTTGCGGCAAGGACGCGAATACAAAGGATTCCTGAGCATTCAGGGGCTTATGTGTGTTCGTATGTGATCCCAAGATTTTAGCCTGGGGTTGACGCAAGTAGGTGCGACACACAACCAGCACGAAGCAAGCACGGGTCAAGAGCCGTCACCGGCCGGCACTGGCAAGGAAGCACGAGGGTCGGAGCCTGAAATGCACCGACTCCACAGGTTATCTGGATACGCCGAGTAGGCTTGTTTTTGGATAGTTGTAAGGTGTTAAATGTTTTGGCTAACATTTGCAGGAACATATATACTGAGTGTGCCATCTCATCCTAGTGTCGAGCGACAGTTTCTGGGCAGCAGCCCGCACCTAACGTGCAGAGTGCGAACTGGTTCGTGCAGGCAGTGTCGGAGGTGATTTTACTTTAGCCACATTAGTTGACCCACTTTCTCTCTAGCTGCCCGGACGTTATTAGTTTTGGATGTTTATTTTAGGGAGCCACCAGGGTGAATGGTAAGTGACATTTATGTAGTTGAGTATTGGTGTGTGTCGTAATAGTGACTATAATTGTGGGTTTATTCTGATTGTTGTTCTGAGAATCGCCGTAGCGATGAGGCTAGTATCCATATATGAGTCTGAGTGGACTGTAAAGTGGCACAATTCGCACTAAAAGGCAGGGTCGAATTGTACAGGACTATTGTTGATGCTGGTGCTATGTCATGAATCCCGGGGAGACTAGGTGAGGACAACTCGCTACGATGACTGGACATGTGTCTGCAGCAAAAGGTATACTAATATATTGCCAGACATCTAGACTGTGCCTAATACCTAATCTTATGCCTTGCGATTAGTGAATTTGGATGAATTGATCTTGCGTTTTACATATGCCAGGATTGGGACTGTTGATATAAACATACAAGCCAGCTGAAGATCCTAGGAGATCCAGCGTAAGGTTTGCGAGGCGCACTTGAGGTGGAGTTTAGGGAGGATGAGGCCGCAGGGATGGGCAGACGACGATCGATGGATTTGTGGTGATGCGTATCCTATGTGCTAACTATAATATGCAAAACATCATCAATGCTAACAAATACTCCTTATTAAATCCCATGCAGTTTGTTTTTCATTTTCAAACAAGGGCCAGAATGTAGACCATGCGTGTAATCAACCTGTATCAGCATATCCCCAATTTGACATACGATCATGACAGTTGTCTGCGAAGAAACTAACAAAGACGATGTATATGGTAGGCACAGATGGACTGGTATGTGGATTTTATCTGATGCTTCTGTTATTAGTAGTTGTCGATGCTGTAGCAATTTTGAGACTACGCAGTAGTGTAACCTAAACATGAGCTATAGTGTGCAATGTTCTATGGGTGTTTGCTTTAACTTGTAGGGGATGAGTTAGAACTGTTAAAAACATCGTAATTCAGCGAGTAAATAGGAATTAAGGTGCATACAATGTGATTGTATTCTGAGTAATTTATTACCATAGGAACAGGTAAATGAAACCCATCCTATATTTGTTGTGGTTACGTTCGCAGCCACGTATCATGAGACACCTAGCTGGAAATTTACTATGCTCGACCAGCATTTCATCAACAGGTCCAATCCGATCAGTCGACTGCACCTCTGCTAGCCACTTGAAACTGCAAGGAATTGAATTCATTTATGTGAATTTCATCTTTTTCATTATTTGTTACACATAATACTCCAGTTTGAATACTGTAGGCAAATTAAGGATGTTGTAAATTTAGAACTTTTGAGTTTAATGTTATCTGGGTACCTTAAATAGCCTGGTCAAGATCCAAACACACGTTATATTAATTTCAAAAATATATGATACAGAAAATTAAACACAGAAATGGTACGGTAGGATGAAACTTAGAAGGAAGAACTGTGGACTAAAAATGCGTGTATAGTATATCCGTACATAAACACATTAAGGGTCCCTTATAAACAACACGTCAAAAGCTGCAATTTCTTGATCTGCGAAGAAACAGTGGCTATTCATGGTCTACAAAAATAACAGAAGTACTTCCTCCGGTTTCCTGCTCAACCTAAGCACTCACTGCATGCACTGAATTGTGACCTATCAATTTAAATTACTATAGTCTTCGTTATTAATGATCGCAATGTTGTGCAGATCATGGTGCCTGGGGAGCGACTGACCTCTAAGCAGCAGGATTCGCAAGTGCCGCCTCAAAGAGGATGAAACCGAAACAGGATTGCAGATGTCGTGGAGGGATACCACGTCAACGTCGGAGTCGGGGGTCTTCACGATGCGGCACATGGAGTCATACGCCGGGCAGGGATGTGCGAGCTGGGATTCTGGCTTGGTGCGGGGGGATGCTATGCAACTACTGGACTTACGGAAGCGCTACATGCATAATATCATGCTCAGTGTGGTAAACACTCATACAAACAAGATTGCAGCACGCGTCGCGGGGTTGAAGGTAAAAGGTTGGCAAATTTGCATCGGTGAACGTACCGGGTGGCTGGAGTAAATACAGTTTTCTACTAGGTTCACCTCCAATCTGGGTGGGGTTTCCCTTTTTTTGTGTACAGCAGTATTTAGTATCGTTATCGTAGTCGGTGTTAGACGTTAAATACTTAGCCTAGTAGTACGGTTGGGGCAGTGCATCAGTGATCAAAAATTTTTTGCTAGTATTTTTGAGAAATAAGGTGGTTTTGCCAGTATTATCATTCCTTGTTGCTATATGTTATTTAGTGATCTGGGCATTAACCAATGGCAGCGCACCACTAACAACCCATAGGTGCACCACCAATAAACTCAATTATATTTTCCAGAATGTTTCATTGCGTGTATTACATAATTTCCTCAATTTTGCAAAAAGGGAAGACAAGCAGCACACTGCCATAATCTTACGTTCAAAGTTAAAGAAGCTGTGGATAATGCGTAGGGTGTACATAGTAGGAGGAAGGGGAAAATCTTGTGCATTATGTCATTATCCAACTAATTTGCGTCAAAAAAGATCAGTTTTGCTCAGATTTCATGCGTAGGGGTACATATTGTGTACAAAATTTGCTCAGATTTCATGCGTCATCATCCAACGAAGGGTTTAAAAATACCAATGCTATTTAAATGAGGAAACGAATTACGTATTGAACTTTGTAGCTAATCTAAAACGGAATTAAAAATAATTAAAAATAGACTCCAAATTTTCTAACATGCTACTTTGATGGACAACTACGAGCGTTATGGCGGCGTATTTGCCACAAATCCCGCACTTTCGGCGGCGGGTTTCACATTTTTCTCAATGGCTAACTCCCTATTGCTTTTAATGCGCTTCCCGGTGCCTTTGTTTTTTGCTTGGGCAGGGGCTTGGATTGTTATAGATTGTGGTGGCTCCACGCCACATAATGCCTGGATAGCAGCACGGTTACCTTAACTGGGTTCACAGATATACCGTCACTAGAAAATTCTGCAGTAAGACCTTGAAGTACCGCCACCATCCGTGATTTCGTTCGATGCTGTAGTACTACTAATCCGACGCACGTGTTTATCTCCGTCCATAGTTGGGTTGTTGCGGGTGTGGGTTTGTCACCGTCAGATGGTAGTCCCTTGCATGCACCACAGTTTAGGTGTTTGCACCAACGGCTCACAATGTATTCGGCTGGTAATTGTTCCAATTGGGCACCCCTGAAAACCACAAACATATGTCGGCACACTAGGCCCATTCTTTTGGAACAACTTGCAGCTACATGACGTTCCGAGACCGCCTGCCTTGTGTTGCACGGTCGAAATAATGGTGCACTCACCACCAATGTCGTAATAAGTGCTGTCCCCATCTTGTCGTACACCGAACACAGAACAATAAAAACAAGCAGCTTCTATTTCTTTCTGTAACTCGTAAAAAATATGATCGTGAACAGCTGTGCAATATGTCGCTCGAGTGCTAAAGGTGTTTTAAACTCTGGCAGGTATCCTCGCACTGTGCGTTCAATTTATCTTGCCCGGTAGCGTTGTGTTCCCAACACGCTCTCGAATTGCATGTAAACTCACAAAATAGAGTGATGGGGCTGTGTGATAATTTACCGTATACCATTCTCCTGCTTCTCACCTCGATTTGGCTACCACAAACACTCATTGGGTTCCAAAATGAAAAAAGCGGATCCAACATCCCGTTCCGCTACCTATTTGCAAAACCATCGGTGTTCGATAGTTAATTCATCGCATTAACGTATTTTCATTGCGCCTCAAACTACCACACGGTCGAACTTGTCATCGCTCAAAACCGATAGAAATTTTAGATTTCTTAAGCGAACTCTTGTCCTAAGTAAAATCACTGCCCCGAGCTTATTCATTAACTTATTCTGTCTACGATGTCACAATACAGTTTAGTCGACTGTGGGCACTCTGCGCTATACTCTCGACAGTTATCAATCTCGATAGCGGGATCATGTCGGATCACAAACAAGCGCTGGCCTTCATTTCATTGCAAAATAAAATTGACTATC
Source organism: Ipomoea purpurea (assembly GCA_009835305.1). Classification (NCBI taxonomy): domain Eukaryota; kingdom Viridiplantae; phylum Streptophyta; class Magnoliopsida; order Solanales; family Convolvulaceae; genus Ipomoea; species Ipomoea purpurea. The sequence goes on from VALG01006267.1 coordinate 5,197, forward strand.
AACAACCAGCTGTATGAGTAGACCCTTCTTCTTTAAAGTCAACACGCCGGCCGAAAGTGAATCAATCGTATTGATGGTTGTCACGACCAGTGAACGCACAAACACCATTGCTGTCCTGCACATCATGAAGTGATATTGATGTGCCCAAAACGATTCACCAAAAAAAAAAAACAAATAAAAACATAGACGTTAGTGCATTGCCATCAGCAATTGACAGTACTGTCATTGAGTAGATTCGCCAAGCAGTTGCCTAATATTTATTTGTATATCAATATTGGATTGCAACTATTATGTATCATTTAATTAGTTAGATAGTAGGTGTGGCAGTTAATTCTAATAATTTATTCTTTATAGAATTTGGTTTGCAAACTATAAAGTGTTCTATTAAAATTAGTAAAAATAGTAGGGTATGGGTAATACTCGCCGTGCTGCTTCGCTATTATAAGTTTTGGAAACAAAACACCTAACGTAAGCAATATGTTGACAATGGGCTATACCAAATGTGTGCTGTTGCATTCTATTCTTGGAACACCAATTTAAAATTATTTGAACAATGTAGATCATATAAGTTGGAACTTCACAGTAACATTGATAAGCCCATTGCAACACATACTATACTGTCAGACACATACTGTTCACTCTATCAACACATCTAATAGTAACGTGCACTTGACCCAGCAGTCCATAATAATAGAAATAACAAATGATGGGGTATTCGAACGAAAATGCAAAGCTATTCTAAATGTATTACTAACGATAGGACCTTCATCCATGTATATTATATGACCACTGCCAACCACCAACCTCCACATCATCATCAAACCAAGGGAATCTGATGAAATCAGATGCGCACCAGTCACCTGTTCGTGCCATATAGGTTGCACTCGAAAGATATGTGTGATCAGCCAACTAGCAACAGAAAATTATTCTCGTGGGGGTCAGCCCAGAAATAGCATCCCTGATAACCCGGGTTCTTCATCAAATCCGTATTCAAACAGAATAATCATGACAACGCTCGTGATTGCCTTGAGTGTGCAAATAATCATTCTCGCAATCAGCCTAGGAATCGACGTTAAGTCGTGACTCCCGTTTAAAATTTGGAATCTCTACGTCGCTATGCACGAGTATTATAGCATATCATCCACAGCCCAGGTATGCGACGTACCCTCGCCGTCGCCTGCGCCGTCTCCCTCTCGCTCACGCCCCGTCGATCGCGCTACCTCGATCCGTCTGCCTCTGTTGCCACCGTAATCCTGATTTGAGTAGAACGATGTTACCCCTTCAACACAAGTGCTTAAAAAAGCTTGTTGTAGACAAAAGCTGAGCGTGCATCGGTTTAACTTAGCATAAAAACTTTAGAATGGCTCCTGAGCATAGCTGGTGGTGTGCTTCCTCACAAAACTGCCATTCTTTAACTCCGCCGGTTTTTTTCACATCCGCCTCCCTGCTCGCTTTTCTAGCTCGGCGCCCCCGATTTTCTTTTGCTAAAGCAATCTTGGCCTCCGCAATTAACTCATTTAGCAAAGACACCCGCAGCGCTCCCGCTTTATCTTTTCCCATCGGTACACTATTCTACCAAGGGAGGTTTATACACCACCTTTCACCCTTGCGGCTACACACCCAAATAAGACGTCGAAGGTAGATTTCTTCTGTTCGATGCGCGTTCACGGAACTCTGGCGGACATATGCAACACGCAGATTCGAGCGTCACAGTTGACTATAGCATCTTGAGTACCATTCGGTTGAAGCCGTTTTACAATCCGCCCCTCAGCGTCGCCTGATCGGATATCTTTCACGTGGGGGTCAATTGTATGTGGCCCCGTTCCTGCAATTAAAATCAATAGCAAACCTTCATGTTCACGGCGTGTTCGTATCCGTACCGCAGACGACTTCTGCAACAAACTACGACGAGGATGCTTACGGGGGACAAAACCATCTCGGATAGTCGAATGCATGGCATTTATCTATTCCACACTCACCTATTGCGTCGCTAGGCAAACGTTGATTGTATATCGGCAATCTTAGCTGTTCACCGCACGTGTGTTTATACGGAAGAGGTGTCCCGAACCGCAGAAATTAATCATAACAATCAGCGAATTCAGTCACGTAGTTAATGAGCAATTCAAGTGCTACGGGAATGGGGGAGAACGGTGCGTTGCAAATTGGAGTCTAGTGTATCAAACATTGTTACAAGGTGCATGGGGGGTGTGTGAATGTATCATCTTGGGCTTAGATTTAGTACTCAGCGCACGATTAATACCACATATCGCATGTTAATAATGGTTCGCACAAGAAAATAAAAGCTATATATATAAATACTATAACATATATTAATTCTCATCTGTCTTTTCTCCATATCATGTTTACCAATTATAATTTGTCCTATATCCGTGCACGAATACACTCTTCCACTTTCAAAGGATATCACTTGATTTAATATTATTACAAATAGTATATAGTACTAAAAAATAATAAAAAAAAATAAAGGAAAATAATAAGGCCAATGCAAACTTTGCTATTATCCAAAGCTTCAAAGATAATAACCTAGACAAATAAAACAAAAACAAAATAAAAATCTACATTAACTTTTTACATTAATGTTAAAGTAGGCTTCCGTTGCTGGGATAAAAATAGCTTTGAGTATCTTTTTTCTTACCCCAAAAGACTGAATCCCCAGCCCTAAGGGCCCCCAACCTCTGACCCGACAGAGCTTGTGGGAAGAGAGTATCTTTTTTCTCAATGGATTGATTGCGTCGCTCTCTTGGATTCGTTATTTTATACTATGCCCCTTCCGATTGAAGTTGGTCTGTCATCTTTCAAAAGTAACAAAATCTGAGCTAAAGCTAGATATTTAATTGTGCCTATATATATGCATGTTAGAATTCAATGCCTTTCTCAAATTCGGGTGAAAGCATGTGACAATATAATATGCTCGCTGCCATAAATATACATGGGTAACTCAAGCATAAAAGAACATAATTAGTGTATAAAGATCCACAATTCAATTATAATCAATATTCTGTTCACAATTAAATTATGTTTAAGGTTGGCATCCTCTCTTCTAGCTAAACAATCAACCATTACACTAGTGAAAATTTAAAATATTAAAGATACACGAAAGTGAGTGTTTATAGTTTTGAATCTTTGCCCAAAGATAATTCATACTATAAAAATAACTATTTTTTCTTTGTTTATTTCCTTATATAGTTTTTGTGTGTTTAAACATTAAACAACATACAAAAAAGACCAATAAACAATAATTAAACTTGCACAGATCATTAATCAAGAATCAAAAGTGTCTCTTGTAGATCTTTGTAGACAACTCAAGAAATAAATTATGATACTAATAACATAAAATTAAAGTAAGTTTACTATTATCTTATAAGTTAAAAGTTATGTTTGTGAATAAACTCTTATTACACATTCGTACAATTTGTTCATGGGTGAGTCTCTTGGTCAAGATGGAAGCGTAATACTTATGTCAAAATGTAATACGAATTAGGAATCAATTTTTCATTATTTATAATGAAAACGGTAAATCAAAAATAAATTATTTAGGAGTTGAGTAGTTATCTTACTGGTTTTATATTTGTGCATATAACACATCATGGGTTTGGATAACTTTTATTACACAATTTTTTTTTTTTGACAACTCATATTTCTGATTTGTCGGGCTATATCTTGAATTCTAAGAACCTGCACCCCCCCCCCCTCCCGTCCAATAGTATGGTAAATCGAGCAAATTCAAATTTAAAACTCAACACCAAACTAACCTTCTGAATGCACACACGAATCTAATCAAACCCAAACCCAAACCTCCAATATTCTGTTGAAAGAATTGAATCCTCCACGTAGCCGCTTAAAGCAAGTCTCAAGTGAATCTTCTCATTCACTATTAACACCAATATTTAGGCGCTTTGTATTGAATAAGCTCGATCTCTCTCACCTTCGCACCCCTCTCTCTCTCTCATCTCTCTCTCCTCATATATATACATATATTACATATAATAATAATATATGTATACGTATAATAATATAAGTTTATATAATATATAAATGCCCTACTTACTATATTGTAGTATACTACCTACGACTAGGACATCAAAACAATTGAAACTATCCCGGCCCTCATCGTGAAACTATAAACAATTATTGACATCAGTTAACTAATTCCTTAATTAATGCAACTCTGATATTTGATGTCCACCATTTACGATTTTGCGTATAACTGATTGTGCACCTTGAAAAACTATTATCGAAACATACTGTAAAGAATTATATAAAAAAATATGCGGTGACATTCTGTAATTATTTTGTAATTACAATTGTGCAACTTGTAATCGCTTTGTTGGCAACCGCTAATACCTAATTATTTAGTTCGCACGTTCACCATGGGGAAAGTGGATATGGGCACACTCTTGTGAACAACTATCGTCAAGAGAAAACTATAAACTAATCCAAGCTATCCATCTAGAAAGATCCTAACCGATCATAAGTAATTTAGAAGAAAAAAAAATACATTGTATCATTTTTGTAAATAACTCGAACTTTAAAGTGCAAGTAACTGGTGCAAAGTAAATCACTATAAAGTGTAACCTTTAACACTATAGAGAGTAAGCTAAGTGATTAATTTTTACATTCGGTGCAATTAATTATAACGTATTAATTACGCATAATATTATTGTTCGAGTATACATAGTTATATTGTTACACTCTATAATATTATTAATTACATTCAATAGTGTTATTATTTAGTCTTAAAATTTTAATTATTTAAAAAATACTATCACATTTTTTACTTCTCATCTCTCACTATATATGACAATGACCGGAATTCTCTTAAGAAATTTCTCTCATATATCCATATACATAAAAAGAAGTCAAAGTTGGAATTGCAAGTGGAGTAGGAATAGACCGAATAAGTGTTGGAATTTCACATCACTCTACTTTTTTGTATACAAAAATATGATTGAATATTTGGTGTTTTCTTATTATTAATAAGCAAATGGTGTATGCCTTTTCTGCCATGCGGATGCTACATGACATGATAATACAAGACAACCAGAATTCAAAGATAATGAAGACCGACAAAGTTTAAGGTTAGTAAATGTTGTACATTATATATATTTTCCCATATGGAATATGATAACACAAGTTTATTTTTTTAAATTTTTTTAACAATTTATTGACTTACAAGTCAATAACAAAATTAATTACCTAGCCCCCTATAAATATGTTATCTACCCTCTCTTTTTCATGAATGAACGTTACAAATATTATACTATTCGCATATAGTTGATTAAGAGAAAATGGCAAAAAAAGAGAAAAATTAATACAAAAATATCAGGTTTGTGTTTAATCTTAACGTGACTTGCATAATTAATGAGTGAATATGTTACCCCGTTAAAATTCATATCACAATAGATCAAACATATTTAATTGTTAAAGGAACTTGTTAATAATAGCTTTTAGTTATGATTTTTTAGATATAATTTATTATTTTATGAATATTATGCTATGTTATGAATTAAATATCTTTACTATTTTGTTGATTCAATTGTAGATTTAATAAAAAAAAATATTATTTATTTTTTGAAAAAAAATTTATATACATGTCTAACTGATTTTAAACAGACTATCTCGTACAGACACCAAGCCTTTTAACTAAACATGCATATCTATCATGTCAACTTGTTTAAGTCGTTTAAAAATCGTATTTATATTCATGTTTAACCTTATCATGTTTGTCCCGTATCATTATCGTGTTAAACTGTCATGAACCCCATTTACATACCCAAATTTGGCAGTTGTGATATTGGTGAATGCAAACATGGCTTATACATGAGTGCATGCAAAATAATGTAATTGGTGTATGTATGTATATGTTCATGGAAGGGATCGAAATTAAAGGCAGCTAATCTATAAATAAATAGATGCATTTTCCAGGGAAGTTGCCTGTCGGTGGTATCACAGTCGCATGGAAATTTCATTCAACTAAAACAACAATAAACTTCTGTAAATGAGTCAGTCAGTCAATTTATCATAAAATAAGACCTGGTCGGATTGTCGGAAAACTGACGTATCACACAGTGTTAGCGTGCAAGCTACACTCCTTAATTTTATCTCTTCTCACGGATTTTTTTTTTTTTTAAATAATTCTTTCAAACACATCAAAACGACTATAGAAATTTATTTTGAGAAAATTGTAAAAAATGCACTGTATAATTGGCTAATTATCAATGTCACCCCTGAATTATGAGTGGTGTAAATGTTGCCCCTTAATTATTAAAACGGTGCACATATAGCCCCTCCCGTAACAGACCTGTGAATCCACGTTAGTCAACACCGTTTAGTTAGGGTAATTAAGTAATTTACTTTGTTTTTTTTTTCCTTTTTGTTTTATATTTTCCTTGATTTCCTCGTTGAAGGCATCGCTAATCCCGGGTCCGTGATTTCGTCCAGTCCGATGGATCCAACGGCGGTGGGGAATGCTCAGGCAGGAGCTTCTCGAGGTTAAAACCACTGCAAGAATTCATATTAGTAGTCATTATTGTTCGTCCAAGAGTTGAACAAACCCATTTAGTTTATCGAATGGGGCGTCGTTTTTGGAACTAAGATCTGTGGAGCCAAGCTCTACGGATGCCGTTTTGCGCGAAGGGATGCAGGCACATGGCTTTTGTAGCCATAATCCGCTTTCCCTGTTTGGCGCGTTCAACCGACGAGGATCCGGTTCTCCCTGTGCTTAAGATACATACCCGGTTGGACTGTAAGAACGCATGACCCGTAAGATTTGATCGTTTTGGAAGGATTGGTTCATTGAGATGGAAAAGAACCACTCCGGGTCTGTGATTTCCCCTCGTCGATGGCATCAGCTATCGACAGACGGGGGGTGCAACTAAAGCGTAGAGTTCCTGGAGAACCCTCTTCCGGCGCGCTTGCTCGCCACCATCTCCGGCGAGGACGTCCGCTTTCAGTCGACTTCTTAACACCCCTTTGTAATACCTGTCGCCCCATGCTAGCCCCGCCTTCCCTTCGAACCCCGCCTCCAGCAACCGCCAGAATATACGTACGTCCACTTCTCCGCCCGCGCCGTCGACGAGGATCTGTAGCCGGCTCTGAATATTTTCCTGGAATCAGGAGTTAATGTCAGTGGGCAAGGCTTGATGAAAGGGAAAATATAAAACAAAAAGGAAAAACAAAGTAAATTATTTAATTACCCCAACTAAACGGTGTTGACTAACGTGGATTCATAGGTCTGTTACGGGACGGGGGGTATATGTGCACCGCTTTAATAATTGAGGGGCAACATTTACACCCACTCATAATTCAGGGGTGACATTGATAATTGGCCAATTATACAGGGGGCATTTTTTACAATTTTCCCTTTATTTTTTAACCCAATAGGGTAGCTCAAGTGACAAATGAGCTCTCTTTGTGGGGGAGAATTTTGGGATAATCTGGGTTCGATTCTAACAAGTGACGATTCCCTTTGGGCCAGTTTCTGTGCCTCTCGGAGCGAACCGGGTGGACCTGACCGTTAAACGGACAGAGAAAGACCTAGACCACAATGTGTGGTTTACATCGAACTCACTCTGATACATAGTATCTGAGTTGAATCCGCAACCCTAAGGGTCAAATGCCGGTGTGCACAAGAAATCTGCACACAGGAATCTGCACACACTTTCGACATAATTCTCACAGTGTCATCGCCGAGGTTCAAACCTTGGTCTCTTCTCCCAAATACGCACACTAAACCATTTAACTACAAGCCGTGCGGATTTCATAACTATTTTCTTAACTTACTGAAGCACAAAGAAATTTCATAACTATTTTCTTAACTTACTGACGCACAAAGAATTAATATCGCTCTAACTGGAATCGAACCCACTTGCCATGACCTCCATCTGAAAGAGTCACTTCGTGCGAGACTACAAGGTCATTGACAACGAGTATAAAAATTAGTTTATATATAATATATATATATACCAGGTTTAGGTTGCGCCTCCACATGGAGGCGACATCAATATATAGGGACTGTGCGGATAAATAATAATAAGCATAAAGTTGCGGAACGAGGGACAAGCACAACACCAGATTTAATACACAACTCGGCACAAGTAGGCATGTTGCACATGTAGAAGGAAGACAGTTAGTTGAAATATCCAGGATGCTCGACTTAAGGTAATAAAGTTTATATGAAGCAAATATAGTTAGCACGACATAGCAAATTATGACACACGACCTAACATCCGACCCATGCATCACTCCGAAATAGCGCAGTAACTAATGGTACACGATACATCTGTCCCATCCCACAGCCAAGTTGCGGAAGTTGTGGTAGTCCTCGCTATAGAGGTGCGCGCCCAAGTGGATTGCGGAAATGTAGGCTTGTTGCGGCAGAAGGGCTTGGAACTAACCGCACAGGCCCCAAAAAATTTTTGCGGAGGGGATTTCCAAGTAGAGACTAAAAGTTTTCAATTAAATGTTAAAAGGGCGGGCTTTTATAGACGGAGGAGTATGGGTGACGAGACTGAGCATGTGTTTATAATGAGTTCGGAATGGAACTCTGGGAGGAGGGTGTCAACAAAAGTTAGCCAGGACAAAAAAACTCTGGGATTGGGTAGGTTTGCGGTATAAAGCTGTTAGACACCATGTTTTTTAAATAATCTTTTTGGCATTTCGAGTTGCGGCACACTATTATGGCGTAGTTGTTGTATCTGTTAATAATATTATATGTTGCGGATATTATCTTAATATATATTTTATTATTAGTTACATGGTTATATACTATTATTTTATTATTTATTCAATATATGTTTTTTCGTTTTTTTTTTCTTAGTGCTCGACGCGACAGACTTCCTTAAGTCCGCCTTTTTATTATTGAAGCACTCCTCCCTCCGTTTTAAAGCACTACTCACCTGCTCTAGAAGGCCCGGGACTTACGGCGCGCTCATTTTGATACTTAGGCCCAGAACGGGGCACCCACAACCAATAGCTTAAAAGCACCGGCCGTTTGCGGCGCTCTTGTATAATCATTTAGCGGATACGTGTCCCTCAAAATTTTGAAAGGTTCCAGTGCGGGTGAATGCTTCCTGGTGCGGGGTGGTAGCAATTCGGGTGGAGGATTTTGAGCTCAAATGTGCGTGATTGTTGTGTCTACACACGTGCCTGCAGGATTGTTGTGCAGCGTACTAAATGGACGTTGGGGTTTCGTCGAAATGTTGTAAATTCGGTGGCGCTCATAGGAAATATGGAGTGTCCCAGCCTTCTCCCCATCCCCACCGATGGGGTGCTAGCCTATGCCAGCCCTCCCGCTGGGATGAGATGATTGGTGGGAGTACAGTGGGTGCGGGCTATGGGGGTTATGAAATGTATCGGGGCAATAATCATAAAGTCACAGTAGATATCTGGTGTGGCATATTGTTGCTGTGTGCGTGCCGGTCTCATCTATACATATAACATTCATAGTTTGCGACTGAAAGGACACGCCGTGATTAATCGGCCACCAAAAATCGCATCAAGGCCAGTAAGACATTGAGAAGCAAGAACGTACAAAAGCCTTAGGTGTTCCGACGGCCTAGAAGCCGTTAAATTGTTGCGTGGAGTGTTTGTGCCCTCGTTGGCTGCCTTCTTTCTGAGCTCGATATTCCTGAACTAGCCTCTGCACATGTGAGCAACAATCTCACGCATATTAAGCACAATTACTCAGACACATTAAGTTAGCAAAAACTCACGCATATTAACATTACGCACATTTAAGTACAAATCTCAAGCACATTAAGCACAACACTCACGCACATTAAGTATAAACTCACGCACATTAATCCACCGCACGGGAAGCCACAAATGCACCTGATCCCTTCCTTATATATATATATATATATATAGGGAAGGGACATTAAGTACTTACGCTGCATTTTCTACTGGGGATGGGGAAGAAGCTGACATCCATATTTTCTGCTGCATTTTACACATTACGCACATTAAGTACAAATCTCAGGCACATTAAGCACAACACTCACGCACATTAAGTATAAACCTCATGCACATTAATCCACCGCACGGGAAGCCACAAATGCACCACATTGTGTTGGTAAATACACCATTATGTGTGGTGTATTTTTTGTTTTTTGTGGTGTATTTTTGACATTTAATTCTGGTGTATTTTCGAACACTGTATGATGCATTTATACATACTAATGGTGTATGTCGCACTGACCGCACGGGAAGACATGACCTTACAGAAACCAAAATCTATATATATATAGTTCAAATCCACACTACACCATTCAATCATATTACTGTATTAAAATGGCTATGTTACGAAAGCTAGTTTAAGGATTGCATTTTTTTTTCCCTTAAAAAAAAGTATTGCATCTTTTCATTCCCTCGTATATAGTATGATGGAGAATTGTCTATTTATAACTTCATCCTTTCAAAAAAAAGTAGTAAATTTTTAGATCCGATTTGGCCAGGTTGGTTGGTCTACATATGTTCAATGTACCTTTTTGTTTTTAATGATTATAAATAGAAATTAATTATAAAATTTTAGATCTGACTTAGCTAACTTGGTCTCTGTATATCTCAAATATATATATATATATATTATATATATATATAGTATTATATATATATATATATATATAATATATATATGTATGATATATATATATGTATGTATGTATGATATGTAGTATATGTATGTATGTATATATAAATATTCAATTATTATCGTAATTAATGAATATTTAACAAATATAATTATACCACTGCTGGAAATTATGGAATTTCCGACCACCTGAAAGTGATCTTAAATCAAGTCAAAAGTAAAAAGTGGTCGATAATAGCAACAAAGGTTTTTCCGGATACTAAAAGTGGTCAAAACAAGGCTTTCGACTTGATTTAAAATCACTTTTAGGTAATTGGAAATTTCATAATTTCAGCAGTGTATATCCCTAAAAAACTAAATATAATTTTATTATTATTATTATTATTATATATATATATATATATATATATATATATATAATATATATATATATATATATATATATATATATATATATATATATATATATTATATATATATATATATATATATATATGACAACACATTTAAATAAAGTAAATAATAATGATAAAACACTGTTTATAAGATAGGGCAATGATGATATCTTGATGGTAAGAATTGGCATCTTGACTTATAAATGTTTTTTTTTTTTTTTTTGAAAATGACTTATAAAGTTAATAGCTAGAAGCCAAACGACG
>VALG01006267.1:16544-30812 GCA_009835305.1 Ipomoea purpurea
AATATTTATTTTATTGTTTTTAAATTTTTTGGTGGAAAGACCCATAGTTGTTCCCTTTGTATTTGAGGTTTTTGTATCCTCATTTTCACTTTAACCTCAATGCCCCTTATCCAAATTTGGGTTATTTAGTTTTCCTCTTTTATTAATTACCAGTTGTTTATTGTTATAAAATTTGTGTTGTAACTTTTAGGATAGGCATTCCCATAGAATTCCCCACGCTACAATTTATATCTCTCCACCACCCAAAAGCTCCAAGGAATTCCCCTAGGAGAAATCAGAATCAAGAAAGTTCTTATAATGAAGAGATTCACTTCATTAGCTCAAGTGAATTTTTAAATTTAAGTTGCTAAGAGTAGTAACCATTGATTTCTCAATCAAAATCCTAGTTTTCTGTATTCTATTTGATTTTTTTCCCCTGTTAGGGTTTCCCTCATTTATTTGTTGTTATAATGGGCGATTTATTCTATTGATTTTTATGTGGAATAGGTGTTGAGGATTGTTGTAGGCTTTAATTTGATTTTCCATTGTTGGATTTATTTCGTTAAGATATCATTCTTGATTTTTTATTGTGTTTGAGTGGTTTTCGCTTGATATTTTTTCTGTGAGTTGAGTTTGTTTTCTTGATTGATTTTAAAATTGGATTGTTTTTTTTTTTGTGCTTGATTGATTTGGTTCGTGTTGTTGTTTGGTCTTGATTATTATTTTGTAGATGTCCCTTTGATGATTAATTGGTTTATTTCCTTGATGATTTAGTGCTTTTGTTCCTCACTCGATGATCTTTGGCAGTTTATCGTTGTAATTTTTACTCTATATCGTTATTTCTTTCTATTATTATCATTTGGTTGGGTGATAAGTTTGTGTGTTGATGATTTTGTTTTTTATAAGTGTTAGAACCTAGGTTGTAACTGTATGTCTTTGATTCCTTGGATTATCGGGCTGGGGAAATCACATGTTTGGTTTGTTTATGTTTAGAAAAGCATGACAGGTTTATGTTCGTGTCGTTTCTCGTATTTGATCCGTTAATTGTCTAACGTGTTGTCGTTGATCGTCGTAAAGTGATTCTAAGCAGTTGGTTTTCGGGTTCCATATGGGCGGTTCCCGGGCGAAAGTATGGTGAAAAGAGTCAGTGGGGGGGACGGTAGGGCGGCGCCGCGCCCACCTAACCCGACGCGCTCCGTGAAACCACCGCCTGGTCCGCGGCTGGCCGCCGAGCGGGCCAGGGCTGCCCGCGCGACCCCCGCTGGCCCGATAGGTAATTTCGGCGGGGCCAAGGCCAAAGGTGGCCCCCACCCACCGCTTACCCGTTGGTTAAATTTGTTCCACCGTTTTGGGAGCTCCGGCTTCCCCGTTTTGACATGTTCCCACATCCCATGGTGGTCCCAACGGCTCCCGTTTATCGTGCCTAATGTCTAGTTTGAATTTCGGTACCGTTCGTTAGGATTTATGAGTCTTTATATTGCATGCTAGTTGAATTGGTATTCCCGTTGACCTAAGGTGGGAAGAAGTATGAACGCCATTAGTGACTGATTCCTAGTATAGTGATGGATCACTCATAGGTTTTGTTATACGTATTTACCCCCCCCCCCTCCCTAAATGTGTATATTGGTTGGCATAGTGCTTGCTATGATGTTATTGTGTAGTGTTGCCTCAATCCGGTTGGCGATCGGATGTTAGTGCCCGAGCTGGCGGTCAGATTGGTATTCCTGTGTGCGGTCGAGATGACATTGCCTCTCGGGGCTGCTCCACCGTTTTTTTGGTTGCGATCAATACGTTCCTATAATCGAGCTGACGGTTTCGTCATTTATCTGCCCCTGCGGCAGATGACACTCTCTTGGGGTGCGGTCCACTGTTTGTTTGCGATCAAAGCCATTATGAGAGGCCTGCGGTTTCATACCCTCGGTTGGCGAATCGACTCTGCCCGTGTTGCGATACCGGGGCATGGTGCTGCTGGGCCCAATGTCAGAGCTATATGCGCTGGACCCGCATGTATGGCCATCGCGATTGCCGTGTGGCAGCCAAACAAGTGTGGCGTGTACGTGTTGTGAATAATCGACTGAGGTTTGGCTATGCATGACTTGGGGTTGTGCCTATGGGTTTCATATTGGGGATGCTTATGATGGGGTTTATTACTATTTAAGTGGCTTGCCTATCTGGCTTATTCTGTTGTGAACTGCATCTTCTTGTTAAACTGTTGCTTGTGTCTGAAACCTGGACTGGTCGATCATTCCCGGTTATAAAGGCTAGGTTCGTAAGGACATATCTAATCTCAAAATGGTTTTCGTAATCTATAATATCTCTATATGTTATTGTATTTAACGTGTTGGAGTGGGTTATCCAGCATCTCTCCGCTGAAAAGATAATTGGTGGCTTCAGGCCACGAGGACTAGAGCAGGCGATGCGGCGCTAGAACTGGAGCGTAGGATAATAGTCTTCCCTTTCGGCCTGCGTGCCACTTCATGTGTGTATTTCAACATTATTAAGGATTTCATGTAAAAGCTGTGAAACACATTCACTCATAGCTAGTGTGGCACACGCCCAAAACATTAGTTAGCATTTGGTGAGTTGATAAGGATTTCACCTTTTACTTTATAAGTTTTAAATGTCTTGAAAATTGGGGTTGTTAATTAACACTCGACATGCATGAACACAAGAAAAATAAGGTACACAGCCATTGGCCCAACACATGGCCTTTGTGAGCCTACACACTCACAAAAGGAATACGACAAACAATCCGGCTAACAGCCTTCGTGACCATCAGCCGCACATCACGAATGATATCGCCTTCCTTATGCCCTTCCAACCTTATGGCTACCCCCAACTTAAGTCTAGTTGCCAACCATTACCTCCAGGACCCCAATGTAACAAGCAAAGTCCACCCTTTCCCCCTCTTGGACCAACCATCCCCCCACCAACGACCACCAACCGATATCCACCGATCTATAGTAGCACGAGGGACAGATCACCCACACGACGGCAACCCTGCCACCAAGAGAAATACGTAAACCCATCCCACCACAGTCACAAACTCCATATCGGCGTCATGTGCACCCACGAGAACACTGCCGTGACCTTGGTGTTAATCCCCCACAAACCGAAATCCGTGCAAAATCCAGGTACCAGGCTAACACACACCCTGACACTCAAAAGGAATCAATAAAGCGGAGTCACAGCGAAGATAGTGAAACTATACTCAATCAGGAATGGATCACAGTCCAACAACAACGACTGCAATACAGCAAGTCATCATCAATCAATAGGAAGGTACAGACAAATAACACACCAAAGCCTAAAGTATTTAAACCGACTGAGCATTGCTCATCAAACCCGCGTAACCAAACCGTAGTTCGAAGAACACACAAGACTCATCACAGGTTCAACGAATCATCAAGTTGAAGCACTTAGCCAGCGTATTCAAACACCCAAAACTACATGGAATTTGCCTACAACATAGGCCCTAGATCATACGACAACATCAAGAAAGCGCTCAAATAGTTCCACCAAAGAACAACCGGGAAGTTCAAAAGACAAAATATTCGCGAATCAAAAGAATCCAGGCGGGAGAGGCAAATCCGCGCTGCCAAACCACCATGACGTACCCCCGGCAGGTGGGTTGCCACGGGTGGATCGCTTTCCACGTGGTTTTCCGCTCGCTGGGATTTAACTCACATCTTTCAATCCCGCGTACCACCGCCGGAGCGGTGGCGGTCTGGTGTGATTGGCCCCTACCCTTTACCGCCTTTCGCCCCCGGGTGACACTCCAAACCTCGTATTCATTAAATATCCCTTCGGGGATTTTCAACACATGAAGCACAAAATCAAGTCCAAATATAAGCCAATCTCCCACCCAATAAACAAAATTGATCTTGAATCAATGGAATACACCAAATTTCAATGCGATACATGTATACCACTAAAATAACAAGGCTCGAGATATGTTCATTTTCACCAAGACAATGCATCAAACATGTCACATTTCAGTAGCAAAAATCACATGTATTAATCCCAAGATATCATGCAATAGGTAAGCAAAATTAGATTTTGTAGAGGCATGGATTACTCTCTTGTAGACAAAAACCTTCACTTAAACCACTTCCACCCAAGCTTTAATAAGGCTCACGCCTTCCAAACCCACTTCCAGAACACAACCCAAAAGATCATAAAGATTCTATCTTAAAGGAAAGACACCTTTAATAAAAAACACTAAAAACACAAGATTAACATAGATCTTACCTCGCTAGAATGCTCAAAATGTTGAAAGGTAGAATAGTGAGATACCTTTGAAGATTTGACAAACCTCCTACTTGGCTTGGAAGAAGCTATCTAACTTTTAAGAGAGAATGCAAGATCTCAAGTTTGAATGTAAGGAGAAAAATGACGGATGTCTTACTAGTTAGCTTTGCATTACTAACAACATAAGGTGAAATGTCTTTGAATACCCTTACTGAAAATGAAGAGGTGTAAGGGAACAAGGGAATTAACTCACCAAAGCTTAAAGGTACAACCTGATTTGGGTTCACTATCAATCTCTAGACCCGACTTTTGAATTTTCAGGAATTTAGAAATTAAATTAGGCCCGCCCCCCCAATTGAATTAGGAATTAATTAACTTTAATTAACCCTCTTAATCGAATTTGATTTGGGGGTCAGCATGCAATTATCGGTTCTGCTAACGCCAGCAAGGTTTACCACACGCTCCTCGTGCGTCATAGAATCGGCTCTCCTTTTGTTCGCGTTCCTCTCCTCCTTCGGTTTTCTTCCACTCTCCGGATTCCACTTTCCTCATCCTTGGCAGCCTTCTTCCATCCACTTCCCATCTTCATGCCCGCTTCATCATCCATCCCCGTAGCATCAGCCTTCCCAGCTCTGATCGCACAGTTCAACCTTCCAAATAGAATCCTCGGCTCTGCAACCAACCTCCATCATCTTTCCTCCAGGGGGTATTCCTAGCAACCTTCTTCAAGAGTGATATAAATCACCCCGTCCATCTAGCTGAAACAAGTTGCAATTCATAATATTAATGGCATCCAACACGCATCTTCCCCACCGCCCTCGGCATAGCAACCCATCCCAACCTCACCACCCTTCTTGACAAAGATCCCAAACTCAACACCATAACATACAGGTATTACTCTTCCGGTGTGGTCAAACGACAAAAGACCATGTGATGCAACATCAAGGCCCCGGTATATTGAACTTACCATATTCTCCAAGAAAAAAGCAAAGGTGCACTCCAACTTTCCTAACAACTGACTTTTGTTGTTATTGGGCAACAAACCAATCTGACACGAGCATATACCAAAATCCTTTGCTCGGCAGACAACCATTTCTTCTCCGGTCTTGAAGCTTGAGTGAAACCACTCGTGCGACCCAATAAAAACTCAAATAGTACCAGTTACCCCATGGTATCCGTACTAATCCACGCGTCTCCACTGTATTGTGGAACTCCCGAAAGCAGATTAAACTTAAAGGCTGAAGCTTGCACTTTCAGACAAAACCAAACCTTTCACTGGCCGCTCACCTTAGAGGTAACCTTCTAGCTTCGTCATTTTCGCCAACAAAATTGTGACGGTAGAATTCCTTAACCAAACCTTGGGTATGTTTTCCGCCCCCTTAATGGCTGAGAAACCGGCAGCTAATGCTAAGCCTTGATATCTAAGCCATAGTCCAAGCCACAAAAGGTAACTAGGTGATAGAATTCCGGGTCGAAAGCTTGTACTTCAAGAACGATGAATATGGCCGGTCCAACACTATTCTACTTTCTCGCACAAAGCTTGATCTTCTAGGGCACTGATTTAGAAGGATGACGCAAAGCTCAACACAAGAAGACCCGAAAAACTTTCCCCTCTTCCTTTCTCCTTCTGCTGCTCTCTCCCTCTCTCAAATCTCTCCTCCGTCTCTCTCTTCTCTCCCTCTCTCTCTCTCTCTCTCTCTCGCTGCTCCTCTCTCTCTTTCTTCTCTCTCACGTGCTCTCTCCCTTTAATCGCGTCGGCCCCCAGCGGCCGGCCCGAAGGTGGCTCCTGGGCAACTGCGGCGGTGGCAATTGGCCCGACGTGGCAGGTGGCTTGGGTGCTTTCGACTGGTCACCGTGTAGGAGAAGGAACGAGGAATAAATAAGGTTTGGGAAATTCCGAGAAAAAATTGGGAAAAAGAAGCATGCAATTTAATTTGGGATTTTGGTAAAGTGAGAATTTATAGTTACCTAGAACTAAAAGGGATAAGTTCAAGAAACATAATACCTCAGAAGTGGTTAAGGTCTGGGTTGGCGAGTGTACACCTAGGTTTGAAATCAAAGCTGCAAATTTCAAATTTACTCACCATACGATTTGGCCTGTTTAGTTCCTCCAAGAATAGAATTGTTTTTTGGATTTCCTATTCCCAGAATTCATAAGAAACAACATTGGATAGGATTTAGGCCACTCACAATTAAGGAATAAGGTTTACAAAAAATACATGTTGCAAGGCTAGGAATTAACTCAAAGCCTGACTTGTTTAGAGGTAACACCAATAAACACTAAAATGAAAGGCTTACACTTAAGACTAAAAGAATCATACATCAATGGGGAAATACACGGCATAGGAAACAAGACAACACAAACGGAACAAAGAAACAAGACAACGCACAAAGAGCAACAAGAAAAAAGAATGCTCTAAAGGAACAAAATGGTAGCGCTAGAAAAGGGGTTACCTGCTATCCTCCTCCCTCACAAACAACTCGGTCCTCCGCCTGCGATAATCCCCCCACGTCCAAACGAAAACTCTACCGTGATCACTTATGCCCCTGACTGCTCCCCGTCTCGAGCTACCTCCTGCTGCTCCTCCGGATCCTGTGGGTGGTGGCAACGCCCCTTGGTTGGCTTGCTGAGGGCACTCGGCGATCTTGTGTCCTCTATCTTCGCAACGGAAACATCGGAACACTAGACCATGGCATTCCTTGCTCGCGTGCTCTCTCCCACACCTACGGCACGAGAAAGTTCTGGCTTGATTCCCGGACTCAGCTCGATTTGGTCCTTGGGTTGGAGATGATGCGTTCTTGGCTTGGAAGTTCGGTCGTGGCTTCTTGTAGTTGGAAGAACCTCCACTCTCGTTCCTCTTTCTTGCAAGCTCAAGGATCCACGCTGAATCTGCTGAACACGATACAAATCCGCGGCACTCACATATGCATCCTTCAAAGAACTCGGCCTACTCACGGTTAAGGCCTTTCGTGCCTCGTAGTTCAAGCCAGCTACGAACTTCTAACTTTGGCAAGCTCGATAGGAACAAGCATCCGGGCGAAGCGTGTTAGCTCTAGAAACTTCTTGTGGTACTCAACCACCGATGAAGAACCTTGTTGGATATGAAGGAACGCCTTATACATCGTGGCTCGCCCTTGCGCCCGATAGAACCTCTCACGCATCCGATACTTCAAGGAAGACCAATCGAAGTCAGGCTCCTCGAGACAAGCTGGACCCTCGTGTATCCACCACAAGTGAGCCTCGTGGCTGAAGAAAAACATCGCAAGTTCCACTCTCCGCTCCTCTAGGCAACCAACAACCGGAAAGATCTTGTCAAACATTCTCACCCACTCTTCCAGAACAACGGGGTCTTCCTAGCCCGCAAATGTTGGAGGTCTATGGCCCGACACGAGACGCCCTATATCCCTATGCCCGGCAGGTTCTGGAGGTGGCATGGGATGATTGTTGTTCAACAACACCTCACTAAGGGTCTGCACGGTCTGCGTCAGCTGATGTAGATTTTGGGCAAGCTGTTCGTTCGTCGGGGTCTTCGGTGTATGTGCACGTTGACGGGGAGGCATCACAAAGCTTCTACAACAACAACACTATTACAAAAAGACAACAAAGAAGCAAACAACTATAAATAACACTCAGTTCACGCGCATCCTAAGAATCCTAAGCCTAAAATACTTAGATTCTTACAGTCACCTTAAGGTCTCAAACCACCCTAGCCCCACTTAGAAGTCTTAGACTCTATCAATCCTAGGCTCAAACCCTAGGCCCAATATACTAACTGTAACACCCCCGATTTCCATGCCAATTTAAAACTTAATCATGCCAGATAATCTAACCATAATAAGCATACACAACGGAAGTCTAACTATGAAATAAGATGACAAACGTAGGGAGGTGTTAGCCCTAAAGCAGGCTAATGCTGAAAGTCTAGAGGGGGGGGGGTGAATAGACTTTCGAAACTTTTTAGCCACAGTACAACAATTGCTAAGACAGAGAAACCAAGACTCTTAACTAGATTGTTAGAGTATGGTGCACAGCGGAAATAAATAAACGATACGGTGTGTGTAGATTGTGTCAAGATTATTCTCGTGAGAAGCAAGCAAGAGCAGTAAGTAAAGAAAGCAGTAAAGAACACAAGACAATTTATAGTGGTTCGGAGGTGGTGTAATCCTCCTACTCCACTTGCTCTTATCTCCAAGAGCAATTCACTATATCCACCACTTCTTGGTTCCAAGATACAATGAATTCCGTGATCTAGTGCTTTGATCACCAAGCCACACTAATCACGCCCAGTGCACCAACACTGCTGCTTCGGGTTTCACGTCGCCGCGTTACTTTCCCAGGATTTCACACTCCGCGTTACTTTCCCCCCGTCTTCTACGATCCGGTAGAAACGTATCCCGAGATCTAGTGCTTTGATCACAAAGCCCGCCTAATCACGCCCAATGTCTTCCGAGACTGCTGCTTCGGATCTCACAACTCCGTGTGACAATCCAGGATTTCAAAACTCCGTGTTACTTTCCTCCTTTCCCTTATTTTGCTCCAAAATAAGTTTTGCCTTGATTCCAACTTTGAGACTCTGTAGATGATCTTCAATGATGCGCTTAGTCTCTTATAGTTGATGAAGATTTTAACACTCTTGGATATTTCTTTTGTAGGCTCTGTATCACTCTGAGTGTTTATCTCACAAAGAATATATCAATTTAAGCTCTTGAGATGGAAAGCTTTCTTTGAATTTCATATTCTCTTTTCTCTTTGTATTCTTGCTTCTGCTTTCCACTTCTTCAACCGTTGGAAAGAAAAGTTCTCATTTTTTAACGTGAACTTCATCCCTTCAATTTGAAATTGCATCCCTATATCAATTTGGAATTCTCATCCCCATAGTCAATTTGGAATTGCATGTCATTTGACTTTGCAAACTAACTTCCCTTCGGGGATTTAAACTTGGCTTCTTTAGAATATGTGGGATGTGAGATTCAAACCTATGACCTTGCATAAATCTCATCTCATTTGACTTTGCAAACTACTTCCTTCGCGGATTTAAACTGGCTTCTTTAAAATATGTGAGATGTGAGATTCAAACATATGACCTTCACATATATTTTCAAGCTCTACCAACTCATCCGTACAACCTTTTAGTTATCATCTCGTTTCACTTGGTGTATTCCCTTTCTTTCTATAGATCTCTGATCTTCAGATAGCTTCATGCAAAATTCAGTCACGTTCTTTCTTCTTCGGGATTTCTTGAGGATTTCTTCTTGAATTTCTTTGAGAGATTTCTTCTTAGGATGAAAGTCTTCATACGCATTTCATACGCATACATCTTCCTCTTCTGTTTGCATTTTTCTAGACAAATTTTTTATTTTTGGCTTGATATCTTCTTCATCCACTTCCTCAACTAATGAATTTATTTTTCCCTTTCTTGGTCTAAGACTCGACTAGTCTAATAAAATAAAATTGGGGATCTACGAATTACAATATGGCTTATCAAAATCTATTACAATTTATTCCTAACAACCAATATAATCTGCGTTGGAAGAATCACCTTGCCGAAGGGCATGAAATTTACCGAATAACCGCAACGTCCGAGAACGCGAGGATGAGGCAAGAGATTGTTCGATGGTGAGCTAGAGTTGCTGGAAGTAGACCGACCAACGGCGAACCGCATCGTCTCCTCCGAAATAGACGAAATTAAGAGGGACAAGATACGCTTGTCTTGTCTCCTCCAAGCTACCTGCCGAGCAACGAGTTCGCTCGCTGCTGTGAAACTGTCGTCAGTCGAGGCAAACGACGTCGGTGGTGGCGACTGACGCTGTGACCGGGTAATTGTAAACAACCATCGATGAAGCCGAGAAGACCTTGACCGTCAAAGAAAACGGTAGCATCCTGTGTCCAACAAAAGAGATAATTATGGGAGGTCAGCTTTAAAGAAACAAAGTGATGAGCCGATGAGAGGTTTTCATGGTGGTCATAGGGGACGTCTCGATAACGGTCCGTTCAAAAGATCGAACACGCCATCATCAGGGAGACCGAGACCTTCCATTAGAGAAAACTTGGAAGCTGATACCATATCAGAATATAATTGTGTTGTATTCAATCGTAATGTCTGAGTGTACAGAGAGCGAATATATAGGTACTAGATAGAATCCTAAGGTCTAACACGAATAATATAAATCCTAGTTTAATATGGATAACATAGTCCTAATATCTATAGTATCTACTCCCTGCATAGCAAATTATGCCGACCCTTTTGGGGAAAGACTCGAACTTGAAACCTTCCTTATGGAAAGCAATAATTATGTCATCAAACCCACAAGGTATTTTGGCCCATATAATAATAATGCCAAGCATCTTATGCATGCTTAGATGACAACTTTATGTCATTTCTCCAGGGAAGGTCCTCTTTGGGAATGAGAAAGACGGGACTGCTAAACTACATTGTCTTTCGTTGTTTAAAAGAAATTATTGAGGGTATTTTTAGAGAAAATAATTTATTTTTCTAAAAAAGGCTAATTGAAAAAGTTACTTTAAGTGGCTTTTTAAATTTTAACATTTTAGACAAATAAATTGATACAAAAAATTAATTAATTAAACACTCATATTGACTATTTGACCAAATTAAATAGCTAATAGTAGCTAAATAAGTTAAAATTAACAGATAAGCTATTTTATAAACATGGCATATATATATAATATGTGTTGTAAATATTTATATTTATGGCCATTTAAACAATTTAGATCTTACACTTGCTTATCATTTAATCATTTATTGATGTTGTGTACTTGAAAGGTTGTATATGACCACTATATAAAGTGAGTGAAGATGAATGAAAGGGACACACTTACATGATGGTTATACTATAACTTGGTGTTCTTTTTCTCCTCCTTTTTTTCTTCTCTTTAAATATACAACACACATACATATATATACGCAATTTCGGGTGTATAACTGTGCAAGCATCACGTGGGGCTAACGAGTGAATATGCCAAAACTTAACACGTTATCAGCACCTCTTCGATGAACGTTATGTTTATTTTCTAAATTAACATTCCTAATTTTTAAAATTGCCAAATAAAATTGCAATGTTTTTCCCTTATGAAAATTCCTGTTGATATGGGAATTAATATGCTTTTGGAAATATATATGCTTTGGAATATATAAATGCCTTTATTACTGCTGAAATTATACATGCAAATTGGTATTGGTAAAATTATGAATGCTTGGTATATGCTGTTTAAATTTTTTCTGTATGCCCATTAAGGGTTCATAATCAAGTTATGTATATAAACATTGTATGGCTATGCACCTAGTTCATAATACATTTAAAATTGCATTTAAGTCATACCAGAGAATATTTTTTCCTATATGTTGTTTTCCAAATATCAAGTATGTATATGGGACCACATACACCGCATATTCTTAACCTAATCATCCAGTTATATTATTTATTTCAAAATATATTATTATTTATATATATATATATATATAATATATATATATATATATATGGATTTCTGAAAATATTTTAATACGATTTTTTGAAAAGAAAATTTAATCAATACCTTAATTAAATAATGTGAATAATTAGCTTCACCTCTTCTATCACAATCCCCCAAAGACTCCCTACCACTTTTGAAATGAAAAAAATTTTCGTCAGTTATCATTTTCATACCTAGTGAAAGCTCAGTTTTCTGCCTCAACAATTGCTCAACCTCAGAGAATGAATATACTGATTGCTGAATAAAGAAAAATGTTTACACATATACTATTTCTTACAACCTGTTAGTACAATGATATTGTTCCAAGTTTGTATATATCAAACTTTTGCATATAATCTATTTTTTGGAAAATCTATTTTTATATAATAATAAATAATTAAAAAAAAAAACAGAATACCAAAATCCACAAAATTTTTGTATTATGTATACATTTTTTTTAGAATGTATAAATGTTTTTCGAATACAACCGGCTAGATGTTTAAATGTTTTTCGAAAAAAAAAAAACCTGCTTTTGTTACATATTTTTTCTCTCTCCGGTTTCGATCTCCATTACCGGCCTCTCGCCGGCATCCCGCCGCTCGGTGGCGGAGCGCCGACGGCAGATGTTGGTGTTAAAAATTTTGGACCCATGATGATTTAATCTTCAATAATATACATATAACATATATATGTTTATTTTTTTTGGCCCGATTTATTATGATTCATGTGCATAATTTGTTTTGGACCAACAATTTGATTATTATTATTATTATTTTTAAAGCATTGAGTACTATATTATTTTTAATTGCCATCCAATTGATTATTGAATATGCTCATAAATTAAGATTGTCACTTTGTGCAATTTATTTGGATCACATATGAATTTATGAATGTATATGAAAGCATACGATATATGTTTTGTAGATCATGTCTTCTATCGCCAAAAGAGAATTTAATGAGCTCCCACTTGACGGTAACAACTATTTGACTTGGGCTTTAGACATCGAGATTCATCTCGCGTCTAAAGAACTAAGTCAAACTATTGTTGCTAAGTCACAGTGTACAAACGCCCAGAAGGCGCATGTAACACCCAAGATTTTCAAAAACATTAAAAACTTATATAGTAAAGGTAATATCTCAATACATCCCAAAGTATCTCATAAACGTACGGGTGCTATGCCACACCTGAGCTAGAGAACCCAGGTGCACAGGCTGTCAAACTAATGTCCACTGGAATATAATGCATAAGATGGCACGCAGGCCGAAAGGAGAAACTAATCTACTGCTAAGCTCCAGTTCTTAGCGCGCTCCAGTGCTCTAATCCTCTGTGCCTGAAAGCCAAATATATCTGTTCAGCGAGAGATGCTGGTAACCACTCCAACGCGTTGAAATACAATACATATAGAGATATATATAGATATACGAAAACCATTTTGAGCATGAAGATATATCCTACGAACTCTAGCTTTAAAACCGGGAATGACTCGACAGATAAGGCCAGACACAAGCAACAGTTATAACAGCATATGCAGTTCACAATAGATAAGGCAGATAAGGCAAATCATAAACAATAACAAACCCAACGTAAGCAATCCCCAGCATAAACCATAGTCACATCCCCAAGACACTCATAATCACAACTCATCCATATCACAACACATAACACACTTTGTTGGCGCCACAGGACCAATCGCATGCCCATACATGAGGGTCAGCGCATATAGCTCTGACACGGCCCCGCAGCACCCTGCCCCGTATCGCAACACGGAGGGGTCGATCGCAACCGACCGATGAACCGCAGCTCATCATAGTTTGATCGCAACCAAACAGTGGACCGCAGCCCAAGAGAATGTCATCTGACCGCAGCCAGGAAAAGGACGAACCGCAGCTCGTATAGAAACGTTTGATCGCAACCAAACGGTGGACCGCAGCCCAAGAGTACCAATCTGACCGCAGCCAGCTTCTGAACCGCAGCTCAGGATAACCAATCCGATCGCAACCGAATTGGGGTAACACACACACATAACACATAGCAAGCACATGCAACCCACATTACACATTGGGAAGGGGATAAAACGTATAACAAACCTATGCGTGATCCATCACATACTAAGAATAGTCCTAAGGGTTTCATACTTCTTCCACCTAGGTCAACGGGAATACCAATTCAACTAGCATGCAATATAATAGACTCATAAACCTACGAACGGTACCCGAAAATCAAACTAGACATAGGCACGATAAACGGAGTCCGTTGGGACACCACGGGGGTCGGGGAAACATCAAACGGGGAAGCCGGGGTCCCAAGGGGGATAATTTCCAGCGGGTAGCCGGTGGGTGGGGGCCACCCGCCGGCTGCCCGCCGGAAACTGTTCCGGGCAGCGGGTCGCCGGCGGGCAGCTGCCCGCCCGCCGGCCCCGCTGCCGGTGTTTCCGGCGGGTAGGTGGCGGGTCCCCTACCCCCCACTGACTCTTTTTCATCAATTTTCCCCGGGAACCGTTGTGGAACCCGAAACCATGCTTAGACACTTTACAACGCAATTAACGACAACACGTAGACAATTA
>VALG01006274.1:0-11083 GCA_009835305.1 Ipomoea purpurea
GGGAGCGCTAAGCAACGGACTGCTCTTACAACTCTAGTCAAACCGCCCGATTGAAGCCGGAACAAAAAATAAATCAAATGTCAAATATTTTCAGAATATTATCATTATGCAGTAATAAAGAATATTATCTTATGTATTGTTATAGTATAGCCTGTGTTTTAGACCAAAGCCGTGTGAAACACGTTCCTAAGAATCATAAATTTGCGGTTTGACTCATATATTGGGTCTTGCACTTAGTAGAATGTAACTTAAAAGAAAAGAGAATTTGCTTTGGGGGATTGATTGGTTGGACACAAATCTAGAATGGCCCATTTGCTGTTTAAACGTAAGTCGCAATAGTCAAAGTTCCTGTTGAAATGGTAAATAACTCATTCTTATAATAATAATTATAAACTTTTCATTTTGTAAAAAGATAAGTTTATGATAGTGAGTGGAGAAGGTCTAGGAAGTTGAAAACAAAATCATCACAGCAGTTGTTGATGGTTAGTTTATATGATATTACAAAAGATCGAACAAAAGTGGAGAGAGAGTGTAAATAAGTGCTGGAATTAACAAAGTGAGGAAAGAAAAAGATAAATAAAAATAGAAGGTAGAATTTGAAGATAGCTTTGTCGGGCAAATGAGTCATCTGCATGGAGAAGTGATGAAGTTTGGATTCTGCTCTCATGCACACGACACAACATGATTGACATTTTTGCTTAACATGTCAAAACCAAACCAGACATGTTTATGACCAGCTACATTATAGTACTTGTAATCTCACATTAACTTTTATTTTTCTTTAAAAAAAAAATTATCAAATCTATTTAAGTGTGATCACATTCTATCATCATTATAATCAAATTAAATACATGGAATTTGGGATTAATGATATCGCATTAAAACGTAAGGAGTTAATAAAAAGAGTCCTTAAACAATTTTTACATTAAAAAAATTAATAAAATCGAGATGAGATCTCAATTATAACATGTGGTCTCAAGGAGCACAAAATTTTAATAATTATAAGTTGATATATATTTAACTTTGTTTACAATATAAATAATAGCTATAAGATAAACTAAATACCGGTCACATATTTTATAAATGAAAGAAGAGGTAAATAATAGAAATGTAAAGTAAAAAATGTTATTATCACATTAAACTTTTTTTTTTTGGGAAATGCATTGAGTTATATGGTAATTATGTTTACAGATTCCATGTTAAGGGCCATACCGGTTTTCCAGTGGCAAGATGCAATAAACAAGCTATACGGTGTACCGAGTCGTAATGCATTGCAAGTACAATAAATAAAAAAAAAAATGAAATAAATCATCATTAAAAACATGTCTTTTTATAAAAAGTTCAATGCATAAGTGTAAAAGTGCATTAATTAATTGAAACTAATCAATTTTGTAACGAAAAATAAGAATTAAATTGAGCGCATTAGGCTTGAGCATTTTCCTTGCGCAGCGGGCATGTACGATTTTATGGTCATACTCCTCATAGGTCTGACATTATCATTGGCGACGTTTGGACTTCTCCACAAAGCAGAGGGTTGTAAAATCCCGCCTAGGCACCCGAGTAATCGGCGCGCTAGGCGCTAGGCACCCATAGGCCTGAGATTTCTGCCCTAGCCTCCGCCTGGAGACCGGCCGCCTAGGCCCCGCCTAGCACCTAACTTGCCGATTACGCCGAGCTAACTCGTCAATTCTGTCGAGTTAGTCGAGTTAACCCAACGACTCGACCTTGCTAATTTCCATTTATATGACATATACATATAATATGACATATATACACTCGTAGACTAGCTGATACTTTCAATCTTTGGATGATTGAAGTATTTGGGTATTTCATTGGAGTTTTTTTTTTTTTTTTTTTAATATCTTTTGATGTTATGAACTTATGAATTGTCATTATGTCATTTATTTGGATGTGTTTGATTGAATGTTAAAACAGCCTCATTAAAAGTTCAAATTGCAAGTCTGCTACTGTTTTTTCGCGACCGCCTAGCACCGCCTAGATCCGCCTAGCGCCGACTAGACCGCTTAGGCGCAAAGTCTGCCCGGGCCCCGACTACACCCAGCGCCTACTGCAACCATGCCACAAGACAAATAAAAAATGGCTAACAAAACGCTTTAACAACAATCATTATATTCCAACCTACGCAAAAACACATGGCAAAAATATAAACCACCTAAAATGACTTTGACTTGACTCAAAAAAGACTACACAAAAAAATATGATAACAGGCAAAATAAGCAAATTATAAGTAAAATGCGAAAAAAATATTATACCCACCGAATGGGTGCAACGGTAGAAATTCAATGAAAAAATAGAGTATAAATAAACAAATTTTTAAAGTACATCCGCGAAATGGTTCAGCTGGAAATTTTCAAGCAACAAAAATTATTGATACTGCTATTTTTAACACATTATTTCAGAGACAAAAACAACAACAAACAAAAAAAACATCATTGCACAAACGTAATAGTTGAGGGTGCACACTGCCAAAAAAACACCAAAACCCCTATCCAAAATCTCCACAAAACAACTCAAGAACAATATGAGAGGCAATACCCCACGTCAAAACACAAAGAACGCAAATGACGAAAATGAAAAAGAAAAATATAAAACTTGAATACAAAATCGCAATGGTCTGGCATCACAACATATTCTTAATTACCATATTAAACAACCTAAAAACATGTGAATTATGCCAAATAAAGAAAATAGAAAAAGGAATTAAAAAATAAGAAAAAACACTCCCAACATATACATGACAGGAAGACCATTAAAAAGGAAAAAAATTAACAAAAAAATCACACATCAGAAAAGATAATGTTAAATAATCCACAATCCTCATGGGGATTCATCCTCATTATCCTTACGTATATCTAGGGATAGTGCATTGTGCTTCCGTGCGGTTGTAACAAGGCGTATATATACAATTGCGTATCGCGGCTTATTGCCTGCAGTTTGTACTTAATGCTGCGTAGGTGGTAAATGAATTTGTGATTTGTACTTAATGCCTGAGTAGGCTTAATGGCGTGACTTGAGTTCGAATACACACATATTGAACCTATCAACTCAAGTCAAATTTAAGGACTGTTTAACTCATTATGGAACGCACATGTCCTTTTTAAAAAACTTATTCACAAAACATTATAAAACAACTCAGCTGCCATAATGCTTAGCTTTTTTTCCCCCTCATAAACTACGAAAAGATCAACACTCAAATGGAACAAGGAACAGAAAAGAAAGGTGGGTGAACTTTTCGTGTTGTGAATGATGATATAGTAAAACACAATATATATAATATGGATGTTCTGATAATGGAAAAAAGAAAAATGCAGCAGTGGATTCGCATAGTTTCACAACATGGATGAAACACACTCAGACACATAAGCAAACACTCACGCACCTTAGGCCAATCACCACCTTAAAAATACAAAATCACGCCATTAACATTACCCCACACGCACTTAAGTACAAACTCAAGCAATAAACACAAAAATCACGCACATTGATAAAACCACACCCATTAACAACGTACCAGACGCACGAAAAAATTCACGCACAGACCTTACACAAATATATATTAGATAGATATATTAATAAGAATATAGTAATATATAGCTAGATTATATGATATAGAATAATAGTTATGATTTACCATTCTACAAATTATAAAACAATAATAAAGGAATTAAATAGAATTTTAAAAAAATGTAATTAAATAATAGAGAGATCTCAAATATATGGTAATGGATAATATGATATGAGTTATAAATTAGAATATAAGTAACCCCGAAGTTATATGGAATATAACAAATTAATAAAAGTCTATTTTTATAACATATAAATAAAATAATTGACATAATTACTTAAACTGTTAAATAGAGTTATGCATTCAACTTGATGTTAAAGTACAAAAACAAACCCGATTTTGAATAAGGAAATTAGGCCACTCACTGCACACCAACACAATTAATGCATCCAACTCAAAAAAATGCAATTGGTCCTTGACAACACAGAACTATCAATTTGACCCAAATTTACTGTTATACTTAATATAAGGTAGACTAATTTTAACAATATTTTAATCAAATAAAATTAAAGAAAAAAAAATAAAAAAAAAAAGAAAAAAGAAAAGACGCCGGAGACAATCTCGGCTCCGAGAGTCCGGCTCGTCCTGGCGAGAGAAGTTACCCGCTCTCCGGCCTGGGCACGAGACGTCGCTCCCAGGCCCATGGAGGCGAAGGTCTCTCGTCTCATGGCCGAGCAAGGGACCACATAGCCGACGATGGATGTCTTCGTCTCGACCATGGAGACGAAGAGATTTCGCTCACATGTCTGGGGACGAAGTCCCTTCGTCTCCATGGCCAGACGACGAAGGTAACATCATCTCCGGCCAGGAGACGAAGGCGGCGCCGGAGACGAAGACTTCTTCGTCTCCGCCGGTTCTTCTTTTTTTTTTCTATTTTTTGTTTTAAGAATTTATTAAATTAAAATTGTAAAAAAATTATTTTAAAATTAGTAACCTCCTATTTAGGTGAACAAGTAATTTTGAGTCAAATTATATAAATTTGTGTTATTTAGGGACCCAATTGCTCTTTTGGTTGGATGACCTAATTGCATGTTGGTGTACAATTGAGTGACCTATTTGACCCTTATTCGCGTTCGAGAGACAGTACCACCATGTCGTTTATTTTACCGAAATTGATTCGGTCATGGTCGTTAATTAATCATACCACGGGGGCACTTTAGGACGGCCGATCACACCTCACTAGAATACTACATCATTCTAAATTTCTAAGAGACTGCACTACAACAGGAGCCGCGCAACGGACAAGACGGCCTCTCTCTCTCTCTCCCTCCAAGCTGCCAAGAGATCCAGCGTGAAGCGCATTTCGACAGTTGTAAGGAGCAATGAGCCCTGCCGCAGCGCGAAGCCTGCAAGGGAACTGTATTGCCATCCGGACAGTTCTACTTCGTCCTCCATTTCTCGATGCTCCCTCCCTCCTTCCGGCAACGGTAATCTCTATCCTTCCCAATATGTATACGAATGCGTGCGTTTTTATTTTTATTTTTATTTATTTTTATCCTGTTTATATCGTATAAATAGAACTAAAAATGTTTATATGCCTATGCATGTATGTATGGAATACTAGCGTATAAATTTGAATATTTGCGATCTATATTGTGATTCGATTCGATGCTCGCTTCAATGTCTGTTACTTTTTTTTTTTTTTTTTTTAATGCACACTGAAACGGTGCTATTGAAGAATCAGAGTTCTCTCTTTTTTCGTCATTTTTCAATCTCAAATTCTCTAAAATGTTTCAATAGTCTAGTTAGGATTTTAGTATATTCATTTTCAGTTATATAGTGATTAATTAAAGTCTCCGTCTTGATTAAAAGATGAAAATAATGTCTCCATCTTGAGCACAGTGAGTAAATTTGCCAGAGAATTTGCTTGTCCCTCTCAATCGTGAATATGTGAAACTGGATGAGTTGCAGAAAATAATGAATAGCCTGCACTGATTGTAGATATTACAAATATACTTGCAAGATAAAATAAACATTCTCTAGTGCTTTGTTGTTCCTAGATTTGGTTCAAATGGCAAATGCTCATCCACTGATGAAAATTCTCGGGGGTTTGGAGTTCCTTAGATTTGGTTCAAAAGGAAAATGATCGCTGACTGATGATAAAATTCTTAATAGTCCTTGCAATTTGAATTTTTTTTTCACCAATATTGGCATCAATTGTTATTAGGGAAGTTGTGCCATGTGACATCGAGATTCATGAAATTCTCACCGACACACCTATGGATATGATGCAGAAGGGGGAAGGAGGCATACTTGTTTAATTACTCAATATGGCTTTTCTAAGACTGGATTTCAGTTCACTCTTTTGCATTACATCACACAGCTTATTGTAATTGTCTTTGAAATTGTTTATGTTCATTCTTATTCATGCCAGAAAAGGTGATTTTACTTGTGATCAGTCATTCAGTTGTCACTTTACAAGTTATCAATCTGTAACATAAATAATGGGAGTTGTAGCATTCCTACTATCCCATGGTTGAACCAATGCCTTTTTTGTTGACAACATACTATAAACACTGGTGGAAATTTGACAAAAAAATTTGAATTTCTAAGTATTCAAGTGTAAATACTAACCAGATTGAACATTTGCTTTGCATCATTGCAGTAACTTTTGTTTTTTTGACTTGTCACAACGACTTCTTTAGATTACTCATCTGTATCTTCTTTTTGTTCCTCAACTTCTACTTGTAAAAATGATTTAGCTTATGGCCCTTTTGAACTCACATGAAACGGATTTATTGAACAGAAGAAAAATTAGTCATATATTTACATAATCACAGTTTGATCCAATGTTTGACTGCAGATGATGCAATTAGTGGGACTCCTCTGTGGATGGGTAAAGGACTCACTTGTGTTTGCTTCAAAGGAAAGGGAAACTACCAAAGAATCTGTATCAATTTGACACCTCAACAGGCAAGTGCATCAATCATCATCATTTGATTTAACAGAGGAAAGAGGAATATCAGCAGTGAAACAGTGATTATCTCTGTACATACTTAACGAAAAGTGGCAAAGTTGGAAATCAAAACTGAGCTTTTTTTTTTTTTTCCTCTGGGTCCTCTGGAGATGAGAATTCTACCCTTTATCAGACAATTGAGTTATACGCCATCATATGATACTGACATGCGGACTATTCTATACAGAACTAATTCTGGTGTCTTCTAAACTGTCTAGGAAGAGAGACTGAGAAGACTACAACATAGAATGAAGGTTTGTTTTGATGCTTCCAAGCAGGAACATCAGGTTGGATTCATCAAAAAAATCCTTTGGATATTTTCCAATTCCAGACTTGGCCACTTTTCTGTGTACATCTGAAATAATATAAAGAATCTTCGTGTAAAGGAGTTCATAGTGGAGAATGAGAGACGAGAACTTTTTCTAGACTCATTTCATGGCTTACTTGAACAGAATTTTACTTCAACAGGAGGCTTTGAAAGCTCTATGGCATGCTTCATATCCTGGTCAGGAACTTCATGGTTTGATATCTGATCAGTGGAAAGAAATGGGATGGCAGGGAAGAGATCCATCCACAGACTTCAGGTTGCTTTTCAATTTGTGCAAATGCACCCATGCTCCAGATTTTGTCCATTCTTTGCTAAACCTGTGTTTCTTAAATGTTTTTAAGTGCCTGTTTCTGGAATGCGTTCTTATTTACTGAAACTTATAATTTTTTAAATTTATGTTATTATTATTATAAGCAGAGGAGCAGGGTTCATTTCTCTGGAGAACCTGCTGTTTTTCGCAAAAACATTTCCTGTAAGATTCTAACTGAGCTATAATATCAAATATCATCCATGATTTGCCATTTTGCCATTTGCCAAGCCCTTTTCAAATAACTGATACTTTTTCAAAAAATCATTTTCGAATCAACTCAAATTACCTTTTATTTTGTTTCCAGGCATCTTTTCAACGGCTGCTGAAGAAGCAAGGTGGAAAACGGTCTGCATGGGAGTATCCATTTGCTGTTGCTGGTGTAAATATTACATTCATGATTATGCAGATGCTTGATCTGGAAGCAAGTAAGAGATATACATGATTCTTATGAATTTGAACTAGTATTTCTTGTTACCATTAAATTTGAGGAAAGTTTTCCTGCAGTCAAGACCCTTTCTAATTCAAACCAAACCATGTGCAGCAAAACCCAGAACTTTTGTCAGAGGAGTATTTATTCAGATGTTATCAGGTAACTCCAATCGTATCCCTGTGTATGTTTAGTGTGTATTTACAAGTGTTATGATGTCTGGTAAGACTCAAACATAATGCAAAAACTAACAGTTGATTGAACACTCTAAACTAATAAATGATTACTGCACTTTCAGAGAATGAATGGGCATTCGACCTACTTTACTGCGTGGCTTTCTTGGTTATGGACAAACAATGGCTGGAGAAAAACGCTACATACATGGAGTTTAATGTGAGCAATGAGCAATGCAACTCTTTCCTAACAAAAACCACACGCATTTTCATGGAACAGAGCAGTTAATTTAGATGTTTAGTCTGAAAAATTGGCTTGCTTGCATTGCATGTGCTCTGCGGGTTTTCTTTTTTGGGTGACGAGGAAAACCCGTTGCCACTACCCGAGGGGTGTGCATTTGATAAATCCCGCCTTGTGATCCTAGCCGGTAAAGGACCACAAAGAGGTAAATTAGGTTGTCCATAGCTGGCTGGCTCAAATCAAGAGGGATGGGATTAAAATTCTTGACCTTGTGATTACAAGTTTGTATTCTTAACAATTTTGGCCGGGGTTACCCCTCTGCCGGTTTGCTTTGTTTCCCACCTGTCATAGTTCTCATTTGCTTTTTACTAACAAATGCATAAACATTATAGGATGTCTTGAGATCCACACAATCACAGCTGGAAAAGGAACTTTTGATGGATGATGTTTTAAGGATTGAAGACTTGCCTTCCTACACCCTTCTGTGCTAGTTGCTGCATTGAGCATCAGTTTTAACTTATAGGTAACTTTAGAGTTTCTTTTAAGTCTTTCCTAGTTCTAGCAGTGGAGTAAAAAACATCGTGGTTCCTTCTGGAAGCTCAAATCTGATTTTTTGGTTTTGTTGTGTTTTGTTTTTTGTTTTGTTTTTTTTTTTTTTGTTGTTTTTTTATTTTATTTTATTTTTTCTGCAAGTCCGCTTGCACTTCAACCTCTACAATTTCTTTCTTCTAACCATTTCCTTGTGGGTTAGAATCTTTTTCAGTCTCGTAATTTTTTTTTTAGAAATCAACAGATTATGAGAGAACTGTGTTCGACATAGTTTATAATGTATGCATGCACGCCCTTTTAACCTCTTGCTGTTGCATTAATACAATAAGTTGATATTAACTGAAATATATGACCTACTAGTTTTGTTTGACACGCTTAATTGAAAGCTAAAAAGTTATTTACTAATAAATTTAATTAGTTGAAGTTAAAGTATTTAGTAAAATTAATTGTTGAATTAGATAATAAGTGTAAAAAGATATAAAAAGATAAAGTAAAATATGATTTTTTTTTTTTTTTTTTATTAATGAAGGATATATGATGTTATTTTTGTGAATTAATAAAGGTACCAAACGAAAATGTTAAAAGTCAGAAGTTTATTTTGAAATGCTACCATTTTTATATAAGATATTATTTTAAGCTCTCATATTTTATCAAATAAGCTTATAATTTATTTGTAGCTTGAAAAAGCTCAACCAAACAGAGCAACTGTAGTTTAATTCTTCAGAGAATTGAAATTTGTTAGTAATTTTTTTTTCCATTTTAAAACACAATATTTAAATCGTAATATGGGAAAAAAACAGAAGAAAAGAAAGTGGGGATCAGGGATGGAGCCAGAAAACATTAAAACAAAAAAATAATAATAATAATAATAATAAAATTACTTAAGAAATATAGTTGTAAATATGTTGTTGTTGTGTGTGTATATTAAATATTAAAAAGCTATATAGGGGAAGGAGAAATATTGTTGCTGTGTGTATTATAAATATTAAAAAAGCTATATATGGAAAGGAGTGAAAAAAACTGTAAAATTATATTGATACCAAAAGATTCAAACCCTTCCTTTAACAACTATCAAACATGTGCTTTGTCAACTAATCTATACTCATTTTTTATTAACATTTATAGTTTAAATAGGTTTATACTAATATTAAATATGCTACTATATATAATATATAATATATATTATATATATATATAGTTACTATAATATATATAAGTATATATATATATTATATATAGTATATAGTATATATATTATATATAGTATATAATATAGCAGTACAAAGATTCATATATGGGGTGGAGTGGGAGTGGGGTGAGAGGACAGCTGCTGCTCCTTGCCCCTGCTCCTTTGGCTCCGTCCCTGGTGGGATAATAGACCTGATCGCCGCACAACCAAAATCAACTAATTGAAACTTTGCCTTAGCCACTTACATCATCATAAGGCTCTTCAGATGAATAATGTTATAAGCATGCGCAGTGTGCCTATTCTTCTTGGGAAATTGACAAAAATAGGCAAAATTTGAAAGCATTAAATAAACATAGACAATTTTTTAAAGTTAAATAGTCCCGGGAAAAGTTCAATGATAAATGCATTTTTAACTCATAAAAAACCATTTACCAAATGCGGCTTACTATTTATGTATGGTGGACAAGAGGCAAATGCAATTGAGCAAGCCAACTCTATTTCAACTAATAAAACTTTACGACATGTTTTCCCCGATGGGTAACAGACTAACAGGTTCAAAGAAAGAAAAGAGGAGTAATGAGGGGTGATGCTAATTTTCCAAAAATTAGGACGGTCAAAAGTCTCACAACCCCAAATCATCATAAAAGACATAATAGTAAGAATCCGTATAGACTTAGTTCAATGATTTAGTAGACAGTATTTGAGGTAAGAGACCAAGGGTTCAAACTTCAGCGGCAACAGTGTGAGAATTATGTTCAAAATGGACAGATTTTTTGTGCGCTGGCACTAGACCCTGTCTACTAGCCCATTGAGTCACCGTAATTTACATGCTCTGTTGGGTTGGAGTGTGGAAATCCTTAGAGTTGGAGATTTAGCCTTTTGGAATAAGACAATACTAAGATGCTTCCTAGTATGCATCTCATATGATGTCTTCCGATTGAACCGATTTAGAAAGAAAGCAATATATGAATATAGTAGTTCCTAAAACATGCACTCAAAATGATATTGGAAGAATTGCATGACTCGTCAATTCGTCATTGGTCGAGTACATATAATATTGTTAGATGTGGAAAAAAATAGCTTAAAATGACATATTAAGTAACTATTTTGTGAACCCGCTCAATTCCGCGCAATTAGATCGAATTCTCTCCCAATTAGGGTTTCTCTCTACATTCTCTCCCAATTAGGGTTTCTTGTGTGTTTTCCGATAGTGAGCACGCCGGTGGTACGGCTTGTCGCGATTCAGACGGAATCGACGACGCAGTACGCTAGTATGGCATCCCAGCGTGGTGACGGTGTGACGAGGTTGACAGAACGATGTGGG
>VALG01006275.1:0-14180 GCA_009835305.1 Ipomoea purpurea
ATTCCGAACCCAACACCCGAAACCCCGAACCGAATTTAAAATTTTGGGTGAATCCAAATAATTATCGTCGGATATTTTAAATTTTGGTATATCCGAATATATAATTTCGATTCGGATATCAGGTGTTAAAATTTTATCCACACCCGAGCCCGAAACCCGAACTAAGCAAAATTTTTTTAATAAATATAATAATATAATTTATATATTTAGTTTTAAATGTATTTCATAATTAATAATACATTAATTTTTAAAAATCTATTAGTTAATTATAAGTATTGTCTTATTTTTTAGTTTGAATAGTATATGAAAAAATATAAATAGTATAAAATTAGAATCATTTAAAAAAATCAAAATTGATAAAACAATATTTGGTATATTCCAAACTAACCCGAGTAAACCCGAAAAAATGTTCAACCCCTAACAGACATATCCGAATAAAATTGGTTCGTATATTCGGGTGTCAAAACCATCACCCAAAATTTTTCGATACCCGAAATAAAATTCGACTACCACCCGAACGAACCGAGCCACCCCTATCTCCGACTATTGAGACGAAGGAGATCTTTCGTCTCCGCCGCGTTTTTGTTTTTTTTTTTTTTTTTTTTTTTTTTCTTTATTTTGAAATTAATTAATTATTTATTAAAAATTAAATAATTATTTTTAAAAATTAACTAAAAAATGGGTAACTTGCTACAACAGGTAAACATGTCATTTTGGGCTAAATTTGCATGTTTTTGTGTTGTTCAATGGCTCAATTGCATTCTTTTTTAGTTCAATGACCTAATTGTATTTTGTGTGCAGTTGAGTAATATATTTGACCCTTATTCCTAATATTAATAATAACATTCAATGGCAAATATGTCATTTACTTCTCTTTCCCCTCTGAATGAATTCATTGAATTGCGATTCATAGGGGGTACCTATGAATTGCAATTCAATGAATGGGGAGGGATTGCAATTCCATGGGAATTGCAATTCCATGGAATTGCAATTCCCTCCAACCAAACATATGTATCTTATCATTTCATTGAATTATAATTCAATTCCAATGCAATTCATGCAACCAAATTTATCTTAGTATGAGATAATCTAGTGCAATATCTTGCTGTCCCTAAAATAATAGCCTTTTGTAAACAATTCAATTATTAAGAAATTAGGTTTTACAAATCCTACCTAATTACTAAAATTATTTTCTTTCAAAAAAAAAAAAAATTTATTGACAGTGTGTTCCATGATGGAACACGCAACATATATATAAAAAGTTGCCAACATCATATACACGTTGCTATCTTTAATTAGGAGAAAATCCTAAAACAAATGAAATTAGAAAGTGATTCTATGCTAAGTGTGAGTACATTTTAATTCGAAAATTGATTAACGGTTAGCTATAATAAATTCTGGGCAGATTTATAAGCAAAAGTTTGGAATTTGCCATGTCAAACTCTATTGAGTGCCCCCATGAAAGTCTAGAAACTAGTCACTGAAAATAATGGAACAGTAAAGCATATCTTGCTCAGATAGTCAGATAGCACTCATGTTTTGCACTCGTTTTATGACTTATGATTTTGCTGTTTTGCATAACACATTTATTTTGGCATGACTACATGGAAGCAAGAATTCAACAAGTCAGAGCTCCAGTCCACTTCAGCTCTAGTGAGTTCCTTCTTCCTTGCTCTGATAAAAAGTACTAGGTGAGACAAAATTGGTCAAGAACAATGAAACATTAAGTAAATGCAGCAGCATACTATTGAATTCGACTTATGGCAACGAAGGCAAGTCAAATTACACATCGGACAACATCCATGAAACAATTAAGCCATGTGTTCCATCTCAACCAAAAAAACTTATAAGCTGATTTGTTGGATTTGCCATTAATGTTTATATATATATATATATACTATATTATATATAATATATATATATATATTAAGTATATAATATATATATATATGTAATATGTATATATATATTATATATATATATATTATATGTATATATATATATATTATTATATACAATCCAACTATCAGCTTATAGGCTTTTAGTTGAGATGGAGCATATGCTTCAATTTGGTATCAGAGTTCGAATCTGCGTCACCCAATAAAAAGAGACTAATATGGTTCACGTGTGTTGAGCATATATATATTATGATATATGTTCAACAGAAACTACCACCATTTTCTAATGAATTATGAGCTCTATGCTAATCAGGCTTTCTCTAATCTCTTGTGAGCACTGGGGTTGATGAATTCTTTTATGAATGAATTCAGTACTTGCAAACAAAATCACAAAACAATCAGGCTAATGGTACAGGCATTATAATTTGGATACATGTTACAAATCGCATACCTTCTAAACAAAAATTTGAACATCAAAACACCCTCTTGGAAATGGAGATTGCTTCTACTTAAAATTTTAAGCTGAAGGGCAACCAGCCAATGTTGTTTGAAATGCTAATGCACTAAATGAATACAGATACCATTCAAACAAATTCTAACGACCAAAAGTTTCCAATAAATTATGTAAGGTGGCAGTTTAAAACAAATTGCATCAATCCGTTGATAAATATAACCCCTATGACTCTGCTCCCAGATTGTTGTACATGAATTGGCCTAAATTGTTCCAACTTAGCTATCCCAAGCCCAGATAAAGAACAAAGGTTAAGACAGTTCCCAGTGAAACGGATTACATTTTTCAACTATAATTGGTACACATGCCGTGTTGAGTTGAGTTGGGTTGCCAAGATTTTCATTAATGTGAAGATGAAAAACGGAACTTTTTTTTTTGTATAGTACACTGGCATCCACATCCCTCCTGTAAGACAGACTAATCTAGACCAGTCTAAGATGAACCCTGTTCGGGAAACAGGTATTGCTCAAATGATGCTAAAACGACAATACATCAACCGAGGGACACCACACCACACACATTCCCGTTTATAAGAATACCAAAAATGATATCACTAGCAAACCCTTTTGTATTAAGTCCTTAAGCCAAACATTAAGCAGTCCAAGGAATCAATGATTTCATCTCATATCTTACTTCAGTTGATCTTGATTACATGCCCAACACCACCCAGTAAAACTATTGAATAGTATTTAATCAGCTCAGCTTAATACTAAAGTTTTAACCTTTTATTTGACCTTTTACTGCATACCAAAATTTCCAGAACAGGGCAACACTGGTAAAAACAAAATGTAAACTACAGAGTAAATCAATGGAACAATTCTGTAATAAACAAGTACCTTCCCCGATTTCTCTGCCTCAGCTTTGGCTTTCTCTTCTTCTTTCTTCTTCTTCTCCAGCCTCTCCTTCTCCATTTTCTTTTCCCATGACATTATTCAAAAAAAAGTCAACACGCAGATTAGATATTTAGATGTGCGTATACATATAAACACTCGGAACGCACAAATACTTGCGTTACGTATTACGTACAAGTCAATATAGATTTACAGAAAATGTATGGTAGAAGTTCGTAGAAAAGAGATTACTTTAATATAGACTGTCTCTTTGGCACGCTCTTCCTCGCTGAGGACCCGACCCGATCCATCACTGAAGCAACGGAACTCATGGCCGATGATCGGCCGACCGGGAGAGCAACCGTCCCGTTAAACGACGGAGTCCAGTGAGTGAAACGACAGACCGCAGAGCCATATTTTCTCCTGAACGATGATGACAAGTCAACAAAACCCTAGAGTGACTAGAGGCCCCAGTACGTATATATATGGGGTCAAGACATAAATATGAATAATTTTGGAATGAGTGACAAAGATGTGAAAGTTTTAAAAAGTGGACAATTTTAGAAAAAATTCATTTGGTACTTCACAAATAACGCAAATCCTAAATGAGTTCTTGAAATTTTTGAAAAACACTTTTTTTTTTTATAGGTTGGTCAACGTGAAATACAAGTGTCAATTGCGTTTCTCCTATTTGATTACTCAAGGCACATTTGACCAATTCTTTGTCCATCGGGAGATACCGGGGAAGTCCTGTTGACCGTCTCAAAGGAACTGGAGAAGATAATCTATGTTTAATCTAGCGAGGAACTCGCAATCCTTGAGAGCTCGAACGACAGTGGTAGTTAACGACTGGAATTGCGAAGGTACTTCTGGATCAAGGAAAGAGAACTTGTCCCCAACGGATAAGGACTTGCGGACAGAGAATTGGCCATAGTCGTAGACATGGGAAGAAGAGTTGTGGCACTTGCATTTTCACATTGACCAACTATGAAAAAAAAAAAAAAATGTTTTCAAAAATTTCAAGAAACTCATTTGGGACGATGAGAGAGAGGGAATTATGATTCAGTTATTCAGTAAGAGATTACAGGAGAGTATAATATTATCACTCCACTAAAACATCCTATCTAATAGACCAACTACAGAGACTAATTCTAAGACCACATAATTACAACATGTGTTACATATGAATAAAAGCTAATAATAATAGTAACACTAACACACCCCCTCAAGCTCAAGGTGGGTGTTCTACAACATTGAGCTTGTCTCGTAAAGTGAAAACCGGGTCCAGGTAGAGGTTTTGGTGAAGATGTCTGCTATTGATCTTTGGTTGAGCACAAGGAGCTTACACAAAAATCTCCAGAGCCTACCTTGTACGAACAAATGATAGTCGAATCTCGACGTGCTTTCGTCGCTGGCGTGGAAGACGGGATGGCGCAGAGATAGGTACCCTAAGGTTGTCTACAACATGAGGCTTCAGGTTGTCCGGTATAGAGACCAAGTTCACGTAACAACGAGATAACCCAGGTGACTTCTGCTGCAATATCGGCTAGAGCCTTGTACTCAGCTTCAGGGAAGAGCGGGCGACGGTGCGCTGTTTCCTGGAGAGCCAGGAGATGAGATTGCCTCCTAGAAAAACAGCATACCCACTGGAACTCTTCCTGTCCACTGGACAGCCGGCCCAGTCGGAATCCGAGTATGCATGTATGGTGCGAGTAGGAGAAGAGGCAAGGCGGAGCCCATAGTGCATCGTGCCCTTGATATACCGCAACACACGCTTGACCATGACCCACTGATCTTCGGTAGGAGCATGCATGAACTGGCAAAGTCTGTTGACAGAGTAGCTGAGATCCGCCGGGTGATTGTCAGATATTGTAAGGCCCCAACGATGCGACGATACTGTGTAGGATCTCAAACGGTTGATCAGACGGTGTAATCCGGTTGAGTAAGGAGGCGGGTGTTGCAAGGGGTTTGCAGTCAGTCATCCCAGCGCGACTTAGTAAGTCAGTCATGTAGCGATCGTTGGGACAGAATCATGCCATCCACTGCGTGCTAACGGTCTTCGATCCCGAGAAAGAACC
This sequence comes from Ipomoea purpurea, assembly GCA_009835305.1. Taxonomy (NCBI): domain Eukaryota; kingdom Viridiplantae; phylum Streptophyta; class Magnoliopsida; order Solanales; family Convolvulaceae; genus Ipomoea; species Ipomoea purpurea. The sequence continues at coordinate 5,318 of VALG01006275.1, forward strand.
CTGGCGTTCCGAGATCACGGATTCTGAAAGTGGTGGCAAGACGACCGAGCAAGGAGTTGACTAGTGTGGCGTCACTGCCCATCATTATGATATCATCTACGTATACGAGCAAGAATACTTTGGACCCTTCTGTGGTGTGATAGAACAACGACACATCAGTTTTGGATGAAGAAAATCCTGCAGACAATAAATAATCATGGAGCCTCTTAAACCACGCCCTCGGAGCCTGTTTGAGCCCATAGAGTGAACGTTGTAAGAGACAGACGTATCCGGGATGTGGGGTCTTCGTATCCTGGTGGCTGTTTCATATACACCGTTTCGGCTAAGTGGCCGTTCAGAAGCTGTGGACATCTAGCCAAAGCAGTGTCCAATTGTTTGACACAGCCAACGAGAAAAGAATACGAACGAGTAGTGGGGCTTGCACTACTGGACTGAAGTCGTCGAAGAAGTCTGTCGCCCGCAACTTGACTTGAACCCTTTGGCTACTAAGCGAGCTTGTAGCGATCAATCGAGCCGTCAGCGGTGCGCTTGGTGCGAAAAACCCATTTACACCCAATGATGTTCATGGTAGGGTCCGGGGGGTACCAAACGCCACGTGTCATTATGAAGCAGAGCGTTAAACTCTTGATCCATAGCATCACGCCATTGTGGATGTCCCACAGCTTGGGAGTAGCATGTCGGATCAGTCGTTGCTGTAAGGGCCTGGAAATCTTCATTCTGACCCCGAGTCATGTGCCGGAGACGCATGACATGGTCACGTCCTGAGGCTGCCGCCGAGGCCGCTTTCGGGCTCGAGTTGGAGCAGCAGCGGGCTCAATGGCCAAGTGTGGCACTTCTTGAGCTAGAGGCATAGGCTCAGGACCGGGAATAAGTTGTTGTGTTGGCACAGTAACAATAGGTGCAGATGCCCACGGTTGATTAGTAGGTGGTGATTGATTCTGCTATGTTACACCTGTTTCAAAGGGAAAAATATGATTCAGTAAGAGATTACAGGAGAGTATATATTATCACTCCACTAAACACTCCTATCTAATAGACCAACTAACAGAGACTAATTCTAACACCACATAATTACAACATGTGTTACATATAATAAAAGCTAATAAAATAGTAACACTAACAGGGACCAAATGATTTTTTCCCCGAAATTGTCCACTTTTTAAAAAGTTGTCAGTCATTCCAAAAATTATTCCTATTTTTGTCTTTGACATAAGCATTATCAAATGAAAATAAGTTCCATCAATTGTGGTTCATTAATAATTGAGAATTTTAGTAAAAGATAATCCGTACAAATGTTATTTTTATAATAATTGAACATTTTTAAGAGTGATGTTCATTTTATAATTATTTCAACTTCAAAGGTTTAGTAATGTACAATCTTAGTATTTGATTTCAAGATAGAGGTGGATGTATCCACACTTTTTACAGGGGAGTTGTTCTCACCTAAACCCTCTACACTTTATACATCACACATTAAAACACACCAGATTATGCCACAAGAAGTAAAAAACACAAAGATGCCAACAAATGAGGAAACTATGTTTGTGAAGAATACCGGTAGAATAAGCACACTGTGAGGTAAAAATTTTATTTTTGTAAACATTACCAATCTGTTGTCCAACTATAGTCCACTTAACAATTCAAAACAAACACGGGAGGTTGAGCAAAAACATCTGAAGAACTGATTCAGTACAAAACATGAACAACGTTAGGAGGGGAAATGACTAGTCAAGATAACAAATCCATTATATTGAAATCCACCTACCTATTTTAGAGGATACATATCATCGCATCAAGTCAAGAATCAAATCAAGATCAAGAATCAAATCAAAATCAAGATTCAAATCACAATATCCCTTGATTCTATCAATCACAATTATCTCATTACCTTAATTACTCCTTCTTTATATATTGTATCTTCATTATATATATAACACACAGTGTCTCATGAATGAATATGAATCATCTTTTCCTCAAACCTCTCATGGTATTAGAGCATAATTTTTTTCGCTACACTTTTCTCCCTCTTGCTCCTATGGCGTTTGACTATTCCTCCCTTCCCCTTTCCAACAATCATATATTTTTTTATCACTACCAATGCCTCTGCCCAACTTCCCATCAAACTCTCTCACACAAACTTCCCTTCGTGGGCCCTCAATTCCAATCTCTTCTCATTGGCTACGAACTATTTGGTTATGTTGATGGTCCTACCCCTGCACTCCTTTCAGGTTGCCAAAGCCAATACTAATCCTGCTATTATGGAGTCAACCTGCTCACTCTCATTGGGTCCGACAAGATGGCTTATTTTGCATGGTATCATTACTTATGTTACAGAAAAGGTTGTTCCTTTCTTTGCATTTGCACCACTTCCTCTAGCTTGGGAGAAAATCACCAAACTCTTTGTCAAAAAATCCCGCTCTCGTATGATGGTTCTTCGTGAACGTCTCACAAAACTGAGAGGCTCTTAGTCTATATCTGAGTACTTCCAAGTTCTTTGTAGCATATTCAATGATCTTGCCTAGTAGACTCGCGCCACGAACATGATTTGGTAATTCATGCTTTAAATGGTGTTGGTTTTGAGTTCAAAGAGATTATGCTGGTATCGTGCGCGAGAAAGTTACATCTCCTTTGAAGAATTTCATGATAAATTCAGTGACTATGAAGCGTTTTTACACAAGCAGGAATAGGTATAAGACTTGAGCATTCCTTTTGCTCACTCTATGGCTAAGTCATCCCCTTCAAACCTCAGAATCAATAGTCAACCTCTTCAATAGGTACGCCTCTTCAAACCTGGGTTCTTGACACTCCTTCCTCCAATCGGTTCCCACAAGTCATTTGCCAGTATTATGACAAGTTTGGCCATTCGGCCAAATCTTGCTACCGCATCAAGCCCAACCCACTGTTAACTATTTGGAGCACATCTTCGGACTTCCTCACCTACCCAACTGGATTGCGGATACATGGCCACTCACTACATACTAATAAGCTTTCTGAATCTTTAATTCTCTATTAAGTACAATAGTCCTGATGAGCTTCTTGTTGGGGATGTCACTGGTCTCTATACTTACAACTAGTTCCACCTCTATTAACCCTTTTGCTCATTCCTTTTCTTTAGATAATGTCTTGTTGTGTTCCAGTGCTAGTTCCAACTTAATTTCTATTTCCAAATTCATTGCTTCTAATGAAGTTTCTCTTGAATTTTTTCCTTCTTATTTTTTTTGTGAAGGGTCTGCATCAAGGAAGCCGCTAGCTACGAGGCAGCAGAATAAGGATGATTGTCTATATCTTTTCCACTACTCTGAACGATTTATCCAATTTTATATCAGCTGCCTTATTTTTTTTACATGTTGTGGTTCTATATTAGTATGCATATTTCTCAATTATATTTGTGATTTTTATGCACACTAAATTAATCTATCCTATTTAATCTTATTATATTTGTTTCTTTCCTCTTATTACTATGCACTACTTATAGAATCATCAATTGTGCACGCTATTTATTTTTTGCATATGTTCTATCTCCTTTAGCTACTCATTTTCTATCTCTCTCTCTCCTTTCCCTATTTCTATTATCAATCTATTTGTTATTTTTTTATTTCTTTATCATTTATGTCTGCAAACTTTGTTTGTCCTATATCAGTTTTTTTGTATATATATTTGTTTATTTTGTGTAAGTGTGTTGTGTTTACTCATGTATATATAGTTCTTCACATGCGTACTGTTTCTGTTCTTTCTCTTATCTCTTTCGCTTCCTATCTTACTTTGTCTTTTATGTTCAAATATATCATTATTTGTGTATTTATTATATCTATATGATAATGTGTCATATGTTTATTAGTGGTTTAGTGTGTGGTTATGGCTTCTGCTATTATTTTTCACTATATTTGCGCTTTCTATAATTTACTTTTTATATATGCTACTTTTAATTCTTCTTTGCAACATATGACTACTTAATACTTACTCATATCTATGGTAATTTATATTTTTTTTCTATGATGGTAGATTTTTCTGTAAGTTTTTTAATTTTCTACATGATTTTACTCTCGATGTTTCGCTCTTTATATTTATTATTTTACGTTGTCAGTTTTATGTAGGTAATTTACATTGTCTTTTAGCTTATATCGCTTTAGTGTTTTTTCCGCTTTGTATCCTACATAAATTTAGCAGGAAACAACCAATATGTATTTATATGTTGTAAGATTTATTTTATAATTTATATCAATCGTTTCTTTATCTATATATTATTATACACTTTTATTTATTATTCATTTACGACAAAATTCTGCTATTAAGATATTTATCCTATAATTATAATGTTTATTTACTCTATAATTATTATTTCCATATAATTTGTTTTTTTTCTTTTATTCTCATTTTTTATTATAATTTTATATGTTTATGCTCATATATAATATTCAGAAGTATTCTATGGATGATTATTTTTATGTTGTTTTATTTTGTATGATATATTCTGATAGTTTTGGTTAGTTGATATCGATATTTAATAGTTTTCTCTATTTATATTGTGAGCTATTCATATGTATATATTTTTATTTTTCATTTTTTTTATTTATTATATATTTATTACTTTTTTTTTTTTGTTTTTTTTATATATAGTTTTTAGGTTTTTATATTTATTATCTATGAAGTGTCATGTGCGTTCTTTTTTTTTCCTTTGGTTATATCTTTCCCTGCATGTTTTTTTTTCCGGTTTATATTCGTATGCTGTTTGTTCATAATTATGCATTTATATTGTTCTTCATATTTAATGATAATATTATTTAAATATAATATTAAATTAGTCTTTGTTCTGATAGTAATTATTTGTTATAATGTTTAGTATCTTTAAATATTCATAATATTTACTGCACGTTTATTATGACTAAAACTTCTAGTCCGACTTTATAGCTTATCTCTCAATGCTATGTATTTATTCCACTATTTAAATCTCATTAATTATTATTTAACTTCTATCAGTGCTAAAGTTTTCAACTATATTTATTGTACATTATATGTTCTATATATCATCCATTATCTTATTTTCATATTTATTTATTCTATATTAAGCAGCATTAATCACACTATTCTTATATTTTAATCTTCTACTCTTACTTTACTAGTTTTTCTATATCTATAACTACTATTATATTCTTTTATTACCGGCTTTATGTATCTATCTATTTATATGCACATGATACTCTAGGAAATTAGCACAACTCCACCTTCTTATCATTATTATACTTTTATATAATCTACACACCTTAGCGGCTATATATATATTATGTATCTATTATATATTTGTGTTTTTTATATCTTTGCGTTGTCTCTTATCGCGAGATTTTTCATATATATCCTCACTGCGTTCTTCTTTCTACTTCTATTCAATATTTGGACGCATGAATCATTATTGATGTATATAGTGGCTCCTTATTTTATTTTCATTGAGCTTCATTTATGGTCTTTATTGAGTCTTACATAAGGCACTTGCATGGATCTTGCGAGTATACCTTCTTCTAGGCCTTAGTCACTACTTCCTCTTATCCCCTTATCGATCAATCATGCCCCCACTCCGCACCTAATTAAATTATGATATTATAATGTAAATAATATATATGCTATATATGATTTTGATTTTATCGTCTATTTTATTGTTATGTTAGTTATTGCTCTATTATGTGTATTTTTTTGTGATTCTATCGTGTATGTTTATTATATATATGTACTCAAGAATTGATATTCGCCTATATTGCATCTTGCTATCTCATAATAGCTCACTCATATATATTTCTTAATTTGTTAACTGCTTGATTTTTCTTCAATTGATATTTTGATTAGACCATGTTACGTGTGTAAGTGTGAATGTGCTCCTTTATCTTTTTTTGAGTTTATTTATGTGTCGCAATTTGCGTGATGTATTCTTCTTTAGTCATTTGTTATTATATATTATTTTTCGCAATTAAATATTAGTAAAATGTACGCACTTTTTATTTATGTTTCTCATTCTTATTATACAATGTCCACTTTTATAGGACGTTAATTATATTATCTATGCTTTTAAAACACAATTGCGCTCTTACTTACACTTTTTATTATTTTTAAAATACATGCGCATAACTTAAGATTAGTTTATTCATCTACAATCATCTTTTTATATATCAATTTCGTTACTGTTCTATATGCATCTATTATTTTTTCAATTATGTTATCTCTTATTTAGTTTCTATCAAATTCCTTTATGCTTTCTACCAACGATGAAATATTTAAGCCCTTAATGTAACAGCAAACTTATTTTGTTTTATTGTACGTCTTATCCTTACGTTTACATACTAACCTCACTTTATTTTTTTAGTAAATCACGCCACTAAGATAGAAATTAAAATTCGAGTATAGCTTGCTAAGCTAGGATCAACTTTAGGTTTTAATACGATGCGCACTTTTCAATCTTACTAGGTATACACATATATTCAAGCCAACCACGCGCAATAAGAGGAAGATCCGGCATTCTGACAATCTTGCCCCTAGGAGTGCTATGATAATGTAAGAATTTCCGTGCTTGGGATTTTGTCGATGCGCGACGTATTGTTATTATTTATTCAACATAGTTGTACGCCTACTATAGTCATACACAGACAAAACGACCTAGCGATTCTCTTTAAAAAAAATAGCAATACACCATCTTTAAAAGGTTAAAAGCCAGCAATTAAAGTTGGTATTTTCCTTTATGATATAAACGATCAAATTTCTGCGGAGACTATGCTTTGCGTGAGCAACGTTTGTACATTCATGATGTATGCGCGAGTGATGTTTCTCTTATAAATATCGTATTATGGAGAGTGTATAGTACTGTTTAATGCTCGCCCACAGAGTGCAGATGGCATACAGATAATGCTAACAGCAGCGTTAACTTAATAACTGTTATGTCAGCTGCTTGCTACTTCCACAATGCACCGCACCCAGGTAGAGGTTGCCCCCTGCGACTGATAATGATTTGAGGCCAGGGAGAGAGCGTCGCTTATATGGCTGGTTAAGTTCAGATTTATGAGTAAATTTGAAGCATACAATCAGGGACAGCTGTATACTATCTATTTGCCACGTACCTAGTATCTATCTGATGGGTGGTTAAGAATGTTTATCGAGAACTATATTACAATTCAGAAATTCACACTTATGCTGAGTGTGCAATTACTTTATTACTGGTCTGCATCATATTTTTTATATAAACAATTACACTGCTAACTACAATGTAGCTGATTAATCTCAGGATCCATGCCAATTGGAAGGACATGAAGTAACAATTTGATAGTACGCTTGATTGTAATATGTGGTGAGTTCTTTATGCCTGCGTTCTCCTTCTGAGCTTGTAATTTACTGAATTTTTTTACTCATACACATTAAGCATAAGTCTCACGGATATTATAACCAGCGAATTCAGGCACATTAAGTAAACAAACCATACTGCAAATATTTAACATGACGCGTCATTATATAATCAGATTAACTTTAGTATCATTGTCATTAGTGTCTAGAAAAACAGCTACAAACAAACGGACAATAAAAAGGCACGCAGGAGATAATAGCTAATCTCTATTTAACTCTCATGAACAATATACTGCATACGCGGAGAGAGTCACAAAAAATGGGACCGTAATACCTTATTGCGCTGTCCTCACTGCTATCCTTTTTTTTCTGCTTCACTACTACTAAATCTAATTTAAGCACACAGATATTCATCACTGCAATAAAATACAGACCGTGTATACGTATATCAAGGGAATATGATACTATTGCGTACCTGCATAGCTTCAACTTATCTATCGCTTTTTATTATAATTTACTCTTTGTACTATTCACAGAATAGATCTTATATGTGTAGTTTATAAAACCTTCTTCATAAGGGGAAAACGCCATTTTTGACATCTGCTTCAAATATCTGCCTGGTTATCTGATTTTTAGTTACTGATTCATTCTTTCTATTTAGCAATCCAATCATCATGCTGATACATCCCTGTTCATACTCATTATGGCTTGCAAGTAGATCGACTTTAGGAGAAATGCATTGATTATTTTCGCTAGAGCTGATATGATTTACCTTGGCAAGAGGTAGAATTTTATTGTGCTATGAGATATTAAATAAATGAAAGAGGAAAAGATAGAATTTAAAGTATCTTCATATCGATAGGTAAGGATTAAGTTTAATACGTGTATGTGATTATTATTATTTGATATGTACTGTCAATAATAAGCGTAAATGTGCTTATACAATGCGGTGACAGGAGATTAAGGGATAACGGTAATCTAATTTTCAGGTATAATTTGTTAATACTTGGGATAGACGTCATGTTGTATGAGATATTAGAAAGTTATTTTTTCGATAGATCTAAAGCTCCTTAAATAATTAAAATCTATTCTTGAACTTTCCGCAAGATTTATAGTCTTTTTTTTATGTAGTGGAGACATAAAAATTTGAATCAAAATTATTATGTATCGCTACATTCATATCTACAATTTTAACGAGCAGTGGTTAGCAATGGTCACTGTTATGCTTCCCTTTGGTCTGTAGTTAGAATAGCATAATCTGCTTATGCCCTATTTAATCGTTTATTTCTATTCTTCCGTTTATTAACGTTTCTAGACGTTCCTGTATTTCGTCCTCACTATATTATTGTAACGATTGTTTCTACTTAGCTTTTCTGTTTTTTTTTCTTTGTCTTCATTTTTTTTCTCTTTGCTTCATTTCATCTCTTCGATAGCTATTTATAACTTTCTTATTTATTTTAGTATACTATGTTGCATAACTCTTATATCTGCAATAGCATATATGATTTAAATTTTATACTATGGAGATTATATAAACTTCTTTAAG
>VALG01006278.1:0-16072 GCA_009835305.1 Ipomoea purpurea
TTTATTTTATTGATTACTATTTGGATAATTAATTTTGATAAAATTTGACATAAGTTTTGCACATGATAGTATTATACCTAAGTAGCTTTGAAATTTTAAAACTAAATAGTCTTCATGTACTTTTAGTTAAGTGTAAACCTTGCTCAATATTGTCCCTCCGTTATGAAACGTTAAATAGGGTGTTTAAGTGCATGGATAAGATTTAGTAATTTCCAATGAGTGTATATCCTAAAATTGTCCTTACTGTAGTAGTTTTTCTTCAATTTTGTCCTAAAGACATTGGTGGTCATAACTAGTTCAAGACTTTGTGTTATTGCTCATTATTGTCCTCTATTAAGTAATCTAATCAAAGGGGTTAAGTTACAGTAGAACTTATATAGTTAGTAATTGTATAGGTATTGGCAGTCCAACTGAAATAATACTTATAATAATAAATCCAATTAAAAATAACACACGCGCTGCAGCGCATAACACACACAAAAAAATAATCCTAATATGTAAAATCTCTATAAATGTGTAATGTTTTAATGGTATTGTTTTTTTCAAATATTTGCTGTTAGTGAGAAAATCTTTATCGCCTTAATATGTAGTCGCTATGGGGTATTTTAACTTTAGACCACTTTATTCATTATGTACGCCTATTAGGTGCGTCCCGCCTATAAGTTCGGCACTCCAGTTCAAGGTTCGCCCTAGATACATTCGCTTTTATAAATCCCCACGTCCCCTCTGCTACTTAATTCCTCTTTTGATAGATTATCTCATTAAAGGCGCCCTACAGGAATATGAGTAATAACACAAAAAATTCTTGAGCATAAAGTTCCTCTACTAACACCAGGCGCACGTCATTAGGACAAAAGACGCGAAATACATTGCGAGTCGATGACTAATTTTAATGATGCAACCAATTTCTTGATTTAATATTACTAAAATCTTCCATGGCTACACTTTTAACACTGCTATTTAATGGATTTTACCTATACATTTTAAAAAGCACAAATCACAATTAAAAATATATGGAACATAATATATAGCAATATATCACGAAAGTCTCATAGGAGTAATTTTGAACAAAATCCATAAGATTATCGTTTAATGAAATTTATTAAATTTATGAAAAAAAATGATCAGACCTATAGTTAAGGAAAATACACTTTTCAATCGTAGTGTGCATATCGTAAAAACATGCTATTACGCGCTTATAATGATAATCCAAACTACATAAATGAATTAACTAATTGTGTTTGCCTTTAATATATTATTAACTACATAGAATTCCCCTAATACTTCTATATGTAAATATACCTCAAAATTCATATATATGAACACATATAATCGGATTTGATCACTATTAGATACTATTTGGGGTAGTATTCCAATATTTTCATACTTACATGTATATTGTATCAGTGCTGTGTAACAGATTGTATCACATATCTGTTGTTATATATATATTGAGGTAATTGATTTATTCTATGATATTTATATCATTCTATATGAGTTTTAAGATTATTCTACATTTGATAATTGCTAGTAAAATTATAAGATGCTATTCTCTTTTAATATATTAATTTATGTAAAACTTTAATTCAATAATTTATAAAAATATGACCCTTAGTATTTTATTTTATCATAATATATATTTCAAATACACATTGATGACCTTAGGTGGTTAGCTGAAATCAAGTCATCACTTTTTACAGAGGATATGTTCACAATGTTGATCATATGTCACTTAATGTGTATTGATATGGCGTGTTTTGTTGTGAGTCACTACCACTGACATTACCTAATGAGTTGACTCTAAATCTGTATGATGTTTTAATAATCTAATATAAATAAGATTAAATTTTATCATTCTTATTAAACCTAGTGTATTTAAGTTATCTCTTATCATAATGTCAATTATTTAGAATCTACATTTACTTATATTTAATTTCTACTTCAGTAAGTACTATATTAAATATATTTCAATGTCTTATACGAAATGTTCCTTCACATACCACGTGTAAGACCTTTTAATAATCCTTATCTCATCAAGGTCAGACTTTAAAAATTTTTCTTTCATATTCTGCTCAAAATAGATACACAGTAGTTAGGATGGGTAATTTCTTACAACAACTCATATGTGGTATTCTTAAACGAATGAGAGCTTAGCGCGAAATTTACCATTTCAATTGAATTTGATCTCGAAATAATCATTATTAACCTTAAATGCCACTCAATGTGCTATATTTCACTACGGCGAGGCTATTATAACCATTTTCTCTTCATCATATATTACTTCCTAGTTACATGTCATCATATAATATTTTATTAATATAACATACATTTTCTTGTCATATATTTTGTTATTATTATCTTTTTAATGTCTTTTCTTTTATTTTTTTTTGCATCTTTATTTTTGAATTTTTTTAATCATTACAGTGGAAATGATTTTGCATAGCAATTCTACAAAGGTATACAACGAAGCCCATATAATATTATATCTCAAAAACATATGTAGAATATAATGTGGAATATTAAAAGATCAAATATGATCTTTTCATACATTACTTACAAAAGTACAATTATAGCTCCCTAAGTATGAACATGTACGGAGCTAATAAAAAAAAAATAAAAGCCAAAACAGAACAACAGAGAAATACAACAATAAAAAAAGAACCTCCAAGTGCATTTAATTGTGCACAGTCAGACTCTCACTTATCGGATCGTTCAGCGACATACTTTGTTCTAGGCCCGGGTGCAAGCTGACGAAACAAAACAGACGCATTATCCTGCTATTTAAATGGAGCGCGTATAGTAATTTTCTTACTAATTTATGTACTGAAGTGAATCTCTAAAACCTGAAATTGCAGCAAGACTAAAAAGTGATTCCAAAAATACTAAAGCCAACAAGGGTTTTGACTCTTCCGGTCAATATTACGTATCTGCTTTTAAATATAAAAATATAAGTCTAAACCAAAAGACTTTCTAAATCTATGATTAAGAAAATACATACTTTATCAGATGTGGGTATCGTGGTGGAATGAAAATGGCTATGGGAATATCAAAATATGAATAACCCATGAAAAGATCGCTCTTCTTAGGCGACAATTGTATCAACACACGAAGAACCCTAATGTCCACAGGATATACGAGACGTATCATGAAAATCTATAATTCTGAAGGGGTAATATATTTATTTACACATTATATAGAACGGCTGTAATTCATATCCAGACAATTAAATAATAGTATACATTTATTATTTTTAATTATAATACTATATATTATTATAATTTTTATATTAATAATATATATATTTTTTATTATCAGATTTTAATGGTCTATTATAATTGCATTAATATTCTGTAGTTTATTTATTTTTTTTTTTTTTCTTTTAAATAACTATTATTTTTTTTTATCTTAAACTTTTGCAGTATATTTATCATTTAATATTATATTTTATTTTATTATTATATCTTATATTTATTTTTTCTTTGGAAAGTTGTTTCTATACTTTCTGTGATAATCTTCGTTTTTCTTTTTTTCATTAACAAAACGATTCTATTTTTTTGATTGCGTTTTTTCTTATTTATATTTCTATTAATTTTTTGTCACCGCTGTGTCATTCTTATATTTTTTATTTATTTTTTCCGTATCTACTTTCTATCTCTCTATCTTTTTATTTTTGTCTATTTTAGCAAATTATCTTCTTTACATTTGTTTTTATATTATATCTTTTATTTTTTTTTTCAGCTGATATACTTATATTAATTATGCTATTATAAATATATTTTATAATATTTATATTTTAAAAAATTTATATTTTTCAATATTATTTTTAAAATTTTATTTATATTAATTAATAAATATATAAATAATAAAAATATAATCTAAAAATTATAGATTTTTTTTTCTGTTCTTCTTCTATTCCTATTTTTGACGTGAGAATCGCAATGTCTTTTTTTGCTTTCTGTTCTCAATTTTTTTTTTTTTTGACATACTATAGTATTTATTTTTCCGTTTCTTTCTCTTCTATTCCATCTCTTTATATTTTTGTACTGTTGTAGTGTTTTGCCATTATTCATTTTGCTATACTGTTTTTCTTTCGTTCACTTTTTTTTTTCTAGATTTTTTTGGGAATCCTTTTTTCCGATAATTAATTTTTTTTTATAATTTTTTATATTTTATTATTTTTTTTATAAAAATTAATAATTATTTTATATATAATTATCCTTTTTTTTATCTTTTGTTATCTTTATATGGTAACTTCTTTATATTTTATATTTTAAATATTATAGATAATAGTCTAAACCTCAAAAATGAGAAAATATGTGTATTTAATAGTATCCCATTTCATAAGAGCCAATTTAAATCAATTTTATACTATAAGCGTTGATGTACATTATTTTATATACTATAATCTACTATATTTTATATGTCTCTGAGTAGTTAACATTATTTTAAACATTTAATTTATAATTGGATACATAAAAAATATTATGTCTACTAATAAAAAGACACTATAGCAACCACATGGAAAACTCCTTAAATTTTTAGAATTTCCGATCCGCAACCCATGAGTGTTAAGAATGTGTGGTCATATAACATCATCTATATTGAATACATATAGCCAACTTCCATCCAGACTCCTTTCTATACTTACTTCCAATAGTTATATCGAGAAAAATAAAAAACATTAAGTGGAGCTCATCAATATAACTGTTCACTGCATTTTGCTTCTATTGCGAACATTATGTGAATTTTAAAATCACTAACTATTCAGGATCTCTTTCCCGCTGCATCTTAGCACCATCTATGGGAATTTAGAAAGAACAGACTGTCATTTTTCTGCAGTTGCATGAATTCCAATCTCGCAACTACAAAATTGCATATTTTTCTTCCAACCCAGACAAGACATTAGAACAACAAAATACTTTAAAATACTTTTAAAAAATGAGAATTTTTAAAAATAAAACAGCAGCATTACAGCTCAAACCCATTATTGCCATATAAGCTCGCTTCTTCACTTCTTCTTCTTCTCAGTTCTCACCTCACCCACCCCTTCTAGTCTTGGTTGCAGAAAGAAACAAAACATCGAGACTACCCAAGATCCGCATTTCGCATTCTTGATCGGAATTGCGCGTGTATAGGGGGCGGAAATCGAATACCCAGAAATGTACGGCAGAGATCCGTGGTGGGCCGTTGGAGATCAACGCCGACTCGGCCACCGATGACGAGCGGAGCCGGAATTTGCACGAGTTGGACCGGGCGGGCGCTGTCGCGTCGCTGGACGAGACGCAGCAGAGCTGGCTGCTGGGTCCGACGGAGCAGAAGAAGAAGAAGTACGTGATCTGGGGTGCATAATTGTGAGCCGGAAGGTGTTCAAGTGGACTGTTGGGTGCATCATTGATCGTCAAGCTTGTGCCGCGCCACCACCCTCACGACCGCCGCCGGATAACTACACCCTCGCTCTTCACAAGGCCCTCATGTTCTTCAATGCTCAGCGTTGTAAGTGTGACCTAAAATTGTGTTAATCTATCACTGACTCAGTTAGTCACTGGAACTGGGTTATGCTTTAATGTCTCTTTATATTTGCACCTAATTAGTGCCTAAGTGAATCATAGATTGGTTTGCAGGTCTAATGAATTAAATCCATTTATCTTTAATTTAGTAATTAACTTGATTTGGACTTTAGCTTGTGAATTTGATGAATATATTAATGTTTGAGATTGATCTATAGTTAGCAACTCTTAACAAAATTTTGCTGATTAATAAATAAATATGATGATTTTTTCCCATCTTTTAAGTCTTCTTTAAGAAGTGGTCAATTTGAAAACAGTATATCATTATATTTTCTAAGGATCTGCTTTGAGGATGGGTGCAGCAATTGTGTCTTTGAGTTTGGTTAACAGTATCTCCAGATACAAGTCAGATTTTAGGGGGAGAATGGAATGATTTCAATGTTGTTTCATATATTATTGCTGTCTTAGCCTACTAGTTATTAGATCTTCTTTGCTTTGGAGTAAATCCCGATATTGATTGCTCTTTGCAGCTGGAAAACTACCCAAGCACAATAATGTATCATGGAGGGGTAATTCAGGGTTGCAAGATGGCAAGTCGGATGATGCAACGATGTTAAAGATTTGGTTGGTGGGTACTATGATGCTGGGGACGCGATCAAGTTTAATTTCCCTCAATCTTTTGCGATGACCATGCTGAGTTGGAGTGTGATTGAATACAAAGCAAAATATGAAGCCACCGGTGAGCTGAACCATGTTAAAGAAATAATTAAGTGGGGTACTGATTACCTCCTCAAAACCTTCAATTCCTCAGCTGACACCATTGATCGTGTTGTTGCACAGGTAATGTAAATGTTACAGATTCTTTTACTGATTTTTCTTATGCTCTGGTCTGATTTGTCGAAATATTTCTAAAGTTTGTGGGTGGGCTCTTATGTTTATCTGTTAGGTTGGATCTGGGGATACTTCAGGAGGGAGTACAACACCGAATGATCATTATTGTTGGATGCGCCCTGAAGACATGGACTATCCTCGGCCCGTGACTGAGTGCCACAGTTGCTCTGATCTTGCTGCGGAGATGGCTGCTGCTCTTGCATCTGCATCCATTGTATTTAGGGACAACAAAGCCTATTCGCAAAAACTTGTTCATGGTGCTCGGACGCTCTTCAAGTTTGCTAGGGATCAACGTGGCAGGTACAGTGTCGGTAGTGAAGCTGCAACTTTCTACAACTCCACTGGCTACTGGGATGAATTTATCTGGGGTGCAACCTGGCTGTATTACGCAACTGGAAATTCTTCCTATCTTCAACTCGCGACGACTCCAGGTCTAGCTAAGCATGCGGGTGCTTTTTGGGGCGGGAAATTTTATGGTGTGATGAGCTGGGATAGCAAGCTTGCTGGAGCTCAAGTAAGTAGATAATTCTTCTTTCCAACTACTATCTTGTTTGAGTTTGTGATTTCATTTCTTTTCTTAATTCTTATTGAGCACTCAATTTCTTCGAGAATTTAGTAATGGAACAAACAGATGCTTTGCTATCATTTTAAACTATTGCAATTGCCAATGACCTTGTGGTCTAGTGGCACCAAGTTGATCTCTCATATGGGAGGTTGTGGGTTCGAGCCTCAGTGGAGGCGGTATTGACTCTTTTGTGCTTCAGTAGGTGGAGAAAGTAGTTATGACAGATACTGCATTTGTAACAGAGACAGAATACTCAAAAAAAAAAAAAAAAAAAAAAAAACTATTGCAATTGAAGTGATGGTTGATTGTTCGTTTTGTTATTAGTCCTCCTGAGTCGAATGAGATTATTCTTGAGCCCCGGATATCCTTATGAAGAAATTCTGATGACATTCCACAACCAGACAAGCATAGTCATGTGCTCCTACTTGCCATACTTCACCTCATTTAACAGAACGAAAGGTAAAATTGATTGATTTAACATTTGGGCTTATAGAGTTTGAAGTTCCTGTAGAATTGCGGTATAGAGTTTTAAATTTACGGGCCTGTTGTAGGAGGCTTGATACAGCTCAACTACGGGTCTCCTCAGCCTCTTCAGTATGTAGTAAACGCAGCATTTTTGGCTACCGTGTTTGCTGACTACCTTGATGCTGCTGATACTCCCGGATGGTACTGTGGACCCAATTTCTACTCTATTGATGTCCTCCGCAAATTTGCTGCAACACAGGTAATGTCATGTAAATCTCGACTCTAATTTCGACCGGGACTTCTTCTCTTGATGGTAGAATATTTAATTTTATACCCAGAAGGACGATATATCGATACTTTTATGTTTATGCACATAATGCTAGTTTTGGGGTGACGAGGGAAACCCACAGCCACTATTCGAGGGTGTGCACTGGGTAAATCCCGCCTTGTGACCTGGCAAAGGACCACTAGGAGGTAAACCAGCTTAGGGTGCCTATAGTTGGCCGGCTCAAACCAAGAGGGTTGAGATTTGAACTCGTGACCTTGTGGTTAACACATAATGCTAGTTGATATGCTCACAATGTTGTATTTCTTTTGTGACTTCAATTCCCCAGATTGAGTATATCCTTGGCAAAAACCCGAAAAAGATGAGTTACGTCGTGGGATTCGGGAACCACTATCCAAAACGTGTTCACCACCGTGGCGCATCAATCCCTAAAAACAAGGTCAAGTACAACTGCAAAGGAGGATGGAAATGGAGGGATTCCAAAAAGCCAAATCCAAATACCATTGTTGGAGCCATGGTTGCTGGTCCTGACCTACGTGACGGTTTCCAGGATGTCCGGACTAACTACAACTATACCGAGCCAACGCTAGCCGGCAATGCCGGTTTAGTGGCTGCCCTTGTGGCTTTATCGGGAGCAGGAGGAGGCGGGGGAAGAAGCGCCGGAATCGACAAGAATACTATGTTTTCTGCAGTGCCTCCTATGTTCCCCACCCCACCTCCCCCACCAGCACCTTGGAAGCCTTAAAACAATACCCTTTGGGTAATTGGGTTATACTCACTTCATTTCCACTTTTTGATTGATACAGGAATGAAATCTGACACCATTACACTTGAGCCAATACAAAAATATTAGAAACACAATGGGTGGGTGGGTGCATCTGAGTGTGTGTGAATCGTTGGTGTTGTATACAGGGAGGGATCTATGTATATAACAAACAGACCAGTTATGTGGTGTATTCTTTGAATTTTGAAACACATAAATATAAATTCCAAAATGTGTCATTTTCTTCATCATAAATTGTCATACCATTTGCTTTACCACATAATTCTTCATTTCTGTTGGAGAAAGGTGTACCATTCCATTACTTTATACCCTCCGATAAAGTACAACTTAGTACCAACAAGTCATTGATTCAGTAGGCTGTATTTGGAGAAGCGATTAATGTTTGAATCTCGACAGCAATTGTATGAGAACTGGAGATTATGTCCAAGGTGGGCATATTTCTTTTGTGCACTGAAATTTGCCTCTATCTGTTAAGTTACTGAATTATCGTGATTTATAAATTTCTAAATACTCGGTCGAGTCGGGGTGTAGGGACAATTGAGATTTGATAAGTACAACTGTGTACTTGGTGGCAACACTTGTTGGAATGTTAAGTAACATATCCAAACAAAATCCTGTGAAGTACAATTATAAACACTGATAGATTTGTTGGAATGTTAGCTAATAGATCCAATGAGTAGCGTGTAAAGTACAACTTCCAACCCACCGCTAGAGAGGGACCAACAATAGATCCAAAGAATAGCTTGTAAAGGTCATCTGCATCTCGGTATTGCAATCTGTCCGTCAATGTCAGACCCACGTTGCCTATTAGGCTAACCTCAACCCAGTAAGTGAACCACTTGCTAGGTAAGGTGGCTAAGAAAAATATTATTCTTTTATTATATAACTTGTCACGTAGGAAAGCAAGTTAGCAAGCACTTTCTAACTTAATATGGAGTTATTTTAGTTTGAATTCTTTTCAACTAGAGATAATAGCTAATGTGGAGTGGGGATAATTCAAAAATAGTTCTCCTGCAAATGAAGGCATAATGTCAGAATTATTAAAAAAAAATAAAAAATTAAAGGCTGTGCGCGTTTCGTGCACAGCCTGGGCAAAAGCCGGGCACGTGCAGTGCATGCGCCCGGTGGTGCGTCAGGCGCACTAGTCGGCGCGCCTGACAGCATTCATTTATTTTATTTTTAAAAAAAAAAATCAAAATTTTCTTTTTATTTCTTCTTTTATTTTTTCTCTCCCCTCCCCCATTCTCTTTCCCAATCACTCTTACATTATCCCCACATTCTTCCCAACTAATATGGATGCTCGAAAGTGCTTGCTAATTGTTTCAAAGTTGCAAGGCGGCATATCACTTTTGCTGACAAAAGCTGCTGTTTTATTTTTCTTTTTTAACTTATATTATTATTTAATTATTATATTTATAATATAATATAAAAGTGAGACCATTTTAGAAAGTGAGAGAATATTGCAGGGATGTAGGACAAATAGTAGATAATTTATAAATTTGATGATGTGGAAGTGAGACCCATTTTAGAAAGTGAGAGAAATTGCTGGAATAAGGATATAGCCTTAACAATACCTTATCGACTTTTTGTGGTTCTTGGAATGTTCAATCGTTATATCATGAACAATGTGGCATCTGCTTCAATATATATAATTTCACTTCATAATATACAAAATTCATGTTAATAATGCATAGAATTTAAGTTCATAATACACATATATATAATATCATAATGAATATTAATCCTGTGCATTATGAATATGAATTCTGTGTAGTATGTTAAGTGTTTATGTGTCTTTATTATATCGTGTTTATGTGTATGTGCATTATGAACATAAATTATGTACATTATGAAGTCAAATTATGTGTATTGAACCAATTAGGTCCACAGTTCTACAATATAAATTACCTGGAATGTTTTTCAATTTATTGCAGACATCAAAATTTGAGGATAGTTTTTTGATAAATACGAAGTGGAGTTTTTCTTTAGGGTCTGTTTGGAAAACAAAAAAATAAATAAATAAAAAAAATTTTGAAAAATATTTTTTAAAAAATGAGTCATTTTAAAAATATATATATATTTTTATTTTTCAGGGTAGACTGCACTGCAAAAAACTATCTTTAAGTGTTTGGTTCATTTTGTAGAAAATGAGTAGAATTATATAATAAATATTTTAAATATTTTATTTAGAATATAAAAGCGTTTATAATAATATTAATTATTTAAAAAAAAAACTCATTTTGTAGAAAATGAGTAGAATTATATAATAAACATTTTAAATATTTTATTTAGAATATAAAAATATTTATAATAATATTATTTATATATATATATATATATATATATATATAAACTAGTTTTCAGCGAAAACCAAACTTATGATTTCTACCAGAAACCTTGTTCTGAGTGTGGCAGAAAAAGACTAGATTTTTCACCGTCAACGGAAATATTTTTGATTGACTGGATTTTCCAATTGCATCCAAACATTGAAAATCCGAAAAATAATTTCCAAAAATTATTTTCTGAATTTCCAAACACAATCTTAATTTTTTCTCATTCAAGATCGATATTTTTTGTGGGTCCTAGCTGTGTAAGAAAAAAACATGCGCAAACAATGAGTGAAATGCACTCCATGCCATCGCGTGAAACTACTTTATTATTATTATTTTTTGGTCATAAATGTTTTCTTTTCATTTTCTTTTCTTTTTCTCCACTTTATTTTCTCTCTATCTCCTCTCTCTTACATGACATGCAAAAAATAAGGAAAAACTCAACTAATGAACTTGCTCTTATATGGTGCATTTTAGGGGGTTTTGGTTCACGGAATCTCAAACATAAAAATTTGAGGATAGTTTTTTGATAATTAGGAAGTGGAGTTTTTGTCTAAGATCTGTTTGGAAAAAAAATTGATTTTTAAATTATTTTTTTAAATGAGTCATTTTTTTAAAAAATATTTTGTATTTTTCATGTTAGATTGCACTGCAGAAAACTATTTTTACGTGTTTGGTTCATTTTGTAGAAAATGAGTAGAATTACATAATAAACATTTTAAATATTTTACTTAGAATATAAAAGTATTTATAATATTATTATTTATATATAAAAAAAAAAAACTAGTTTCCGGGGAAAACCAAACTTATGGTTTCTGCCGGAAACCTTGTTCTGAGTGTGGTGAAAAATGATTAGATTTTTCCTGTCAACGGGAAATGTTTTTCGTTGACTGGATTTTTCAATTGCATCCAAACACGGGAAACCCGAAAAATGATTTTCAGAAATTATTTTCTAGATTTCCAAACACAGTCTTAATTTTTTTCTCATTCAAGAGCAAGATTTTTGTGGGTCCTAAGCTGTGTAAGAAAAAAAAATATGCGCAAACAGTGAGTGAAATGCACTGCATGCCATGCTGGGCGCCGTGAAACTACTTTATTTTTTTTTATTTTTTTTTTATTTTTTTTTATTTTTGGTCATAAATGTTTTCTTTTCATTTTCTTTTGTTTTTCTCCACTTTATTTTCTCTCTATCTTCTCTCTTTTACATGACATCCAAAAAATCAAGGAAAAAACCAACTAATGAACTTGCTCTTATATGGTGCATTTTAGGGGGTTTGGTTCACGAATCTTAGATTACCCAGGTAATAGGATTATTTCCACGAAGGTAATACGAGGTTTTGGGAATGTAAGATTACTTGATGTGTTTGGTTAAAGTTGTAGGAATGTAATTTTAACTTGTTTGGTTGAAGATTATATTACATCAATTACTTAAATGCCATCATAGAAATTGAAAGGTGTAAATTGCAAGCTTTTTTGTTTTTTTTTTTTGTTTTTTGTTTTTTTTTCCCATAATTCAAAATTTATCAAGATGTTTATACTACTACTGCTGAGGATGATGAAATGCCTACTATAAAGATGCAATTCAACCATTGATGGCAATTCACAGACCATCCAACACCAACAAAATTTAAATTAAAATCTACAAACATGCAATATCTGCTAATTGATTGTCTTGTTACATAATTTGTGATAAGTAGCAAAAATATTACAATTGTAATCTACTTCATTTCACACCAACAAAATAACAGTCACATATACAGCTCTATATCATACAGATTACAGACTATCCAACAAAATTTACATTAACATATCCATTATCTGCACACAAAATAAAAGCCCATATCCATATTAATTCACAAAAAAAAAAAAAAAAAAAAAAGCTACAAGGGCAACAAGCAGTCTACACACCATCTCCTCCACGAAAATCATAGGTTGGATGATATGCATTGATCTCAGATAGTTGTTCACAACATAGTGGCTCCTAAGTCCTTTGGGAAAGCAAAGAACTATCAAGCTTGTGTGCATCTTTCAGAATATGTTCACCAACATTCATGACTTCTTCTGTTGAAAATCCTGGTAGTTGCATTATCTCTTCAAAAATTTTCATCTTCCTAGTGTTGTTCTCAGATTCATTCTGGAAATATGTTGCCACATATTTGTATGCACCTACATAATCATGGATCTCTGCCACCAAGTCATTAAAGCAATCATCACTTCTTGCTAATATGCTGTTTTATTATTATTATTATTTTATTATTATTATTATTATTATTATTTTTCATATTGGCAGTGTTTGTGGAGAGACAGGAAGATAAGCCAGCCTTATCAACATTATTTCCTGCCTCATTCTGACCCAATCTTTCATCTTCTCCAAATTCTCAATCCACTTGGAAATCATTATCACTGTCTCCTTTTTGGTCTAACTCTTCTACTACATCAGTTGTGATTTCTACACCGATTCTTGAAGCATGATCATTTCCCCAAACAGTCATCATCTCATCTAAATATGGGAATGATTTGTTCCTTAATCCAGTTGTAGTAGGATGACTCTGAACAAAAAAAAAAAAAGATAAGTAAATATACTAAAAATAATCTAGAATAAAAAAGAATATTTTTCTTTCGTTTTTCCTTTTCTTTCTCTATTGAATTGCAATTTATATGAGCGATATGATGGTATGAATTACAATTCAACAAAATGAGAGCAACCAAATATGATAATTCAGATGACCAAAGAATTATATAATAATTGAATTGCAACTATATCCAATCAAACATATGCTTAAATATACTTTCTCAATCTAATGAAACACAGGTCAACAACGCCTCTACTAAAGTTCTATCTCATGACCTCCCACATGGAAAAGGTCACTACATGCCATCTACCTGATCTACTCCGTATTTCACTGGAAAGGCTATCGGTTGAATTGGGTTCGAAGAAATCATAGGTGGTATGAGTGTAATTTAATAAACCTGAGGGGTCCAGGTGAAATTATCTGAGTAATTATTTATTGTATTCAAGTCCCCGCCCCGCCATAACTGTAATCCCACTGAACTCTCCCATATGCCATGTTCTCTCTCAGTGGAGAACTGAAACTCCGGACAACGCTGTTGAAATGATCCTCCATTCCGATTCTCTATACAGAAACTCCATTTTCGGAGAAGCAAAGCTCCGAAATCTCCGGTTGAAATGATCCTCCATTTCTATCATGCATATCCAAATTACGATTCATTTTTCTCATAATCTGTTAGTATCGAGGAGCATCCTCTTCGTTCGTGTTTCCGGGACTTAAAAATGCTGAAGTTAAGGGCTTTCCGGGCATCGAATGAAAAGATTAAGAAGATTCACCTGCACCCGACGCATCCCTGGCTCGTCACCGCCGATGTGTCGGATCACGTATCCGTTTGGAATTGGGAACACCGCCAGGTTCGTATAATTGATTTTGAATTAAAATTGGTTTTTTTCCCCTACGATTTGAGATTTTGTCAATTCTCGAATTATACCATCATACCATGAGTTACCTAACTGAGGAGCCTGGCGGAAGAATCTTGTTTGAAATGAATGTCAGTACTAGCTGAAATGTTACTAGTCGAGTTTGAAATAGAATATTAATATTTGATGTTGTAATGACTAATGAATCACGTTTGAACTAAATACGCAATGCATATTCCGAAGCCATGTGTGACTGTGTTCATTGTATATCAATTGTTGTTAATTTGGTTTTCGGCCATTAGGTGATTTATGAGCTGAAAGCTGGTGGTGTTGATGAGAGGGCGATTGTCGGGGCAAAGCTCGATAAGCTGGCTGAGGGTGAATCAGGTAGGATATAGTGCTGTAGACTTATAGCAGGAGATGTCATGGCAACTGTTGTAAATTTCTAAATTCAAGTATGTTGATAATATGTTGACTTTATTGTATTTATCGGATGGGCTGATATTCTAATAAAGATACCAACTTCACTTTAGGTATCTTTAGAGAGGATGATGGTACATGTAGAAGCTATAGTATAGATAGTATATATAGTTACGTGTACTTTCATCTAATAATCATTATCAAACTGCCTAAATATATTGTGTTAACTTTTAATGGAAATAATGATATTTATCATTGCAAAACTAGTTGATTGAAATGTTGCTGAGATATATAGAAATTAGAATTGTAAAGGAGGTCTAAAATCTGTAATTTTAGTATGTAAATAAAAAATGGCATTTTATTCTGTTTGTACGTCTGCCCATCCAATGGTGGGATGTGTTGAATTTGGAAGATAGAATGGCCTGGCGGGTGGAGAATAATACCACCCGCCAGTTAGGCGGAAAGCAATATGAAGAATCAAGGACTATGAAATGTATATAAGACTGAAATTATATTAGTATTCTCTATGTTTCTAATACAGAAACACAGTACATATATACACAAAGACATAACTGTAAATAACTACCCATAACTTACACCTATTCATAAACAGACACAACCCTATAGATAAACCTATCTATTTAGTTTTCAACACTCTCCCTAAAGCTGGAACATCTAGAAGTTCCAAGCTTGGATTAAAACATACACCCTACATTACAAATGAAGATTAAAAGCAGCTAGAGAATAACAGTGCTAGATGGCTTCGGAGGGACAATGCTATACACAATCCTTGGAAAGAAGGCATCAGGGCGATTAACTAGAACACCCTCACAGCAACACAAATACTCCCTTGAGAAGCCGACATCCGCGGTAGCTTACTCTAGATGGCTCACACTCCGGACTCTTCTCGGCACCAGGTAGCCCTTTTCCCCTTTGGATGGCTTCACTCCAGACCTTATCAAGTACCAGGTAGCCCTTTTCTAGGTCGCCCCCTCCGCTAGACCGGCACCGGATGAGTGGACGGCTTCACTCTGGATAGCTTTCACTCCGGACTCTTCTCGGTTTCCTTTGAACCTTATCAAGCAGCGGGTAGCCCTCTTCCAGGTAGCCCTTTCTCACCACACTCCAGCCTCTCAACAAGAGCACCAAAGTAATGACAAATACACCCAAAGAGTGAAGTATGAATACCGAGAGCACCACATATGATTGTTGTTTATACCCCTTATAGGATAAGTGAATAACAAAAGAGACTTCCGGAAATAAACAAAAAGGTACCAAACTTGAAAACCCTAAGGAATAAATATGGTATACCGAATACAGTTATACCAAAAAAACCCCCGGAAAGAAGTTGGCAACAAACCCAAAAAACCTTAAAACTTCACCAACATGTCCAA
>VALG01006283.1:0-13748 GCA_009835305.1 Ipomoea purpurea
CCTTTCCTCGTTAGAACAGTGGACTCCCGCAACGAGGCCTAGCCAATGTTGATGCTTTAATGATTCCGACATGTCGGTTGACATGTGTTGAGTATGCGGGATAAGTTCGAATAAAGAATCACTTATGTTAGAGAGAAGGGGGTCGCTTCAAAAGGAGAATTGATGGGTATAAGTGTAATCTTTGATTAACTTAATAATTCAGATAGAAATGTTACAATATATATCCTGACTAATGACTATACTAAGTAAGGTAGGAATCATTTTACATAATATCAAAGATACAAAGATATGTAACAGAAGATTACAAAGATTACAAAGATATATAAGATATACATTAAATACGCCCCGTCAAGCTGAAGGTTGGAGAGACACAACATGTAAGCTTTGGCTACGTAAAACCTCAAAAAACGCGAACGCTGGAAGCGGTTTTGTAAAGATATCCAGCCAGTTGAATATTTGGTGGATATGTAAATTGACTAGAAAGTCCCCAGATGCTACTTTATCACGAACAAAGTGAAAATCAATTTCAACATGCTTCGTCCGAGCATGAAAAACAGGATTAGCGCAAAGGTAGGTGGCACCAAGATTATCACACCAAAGGGTTGCTGGAGCACCAGAATGAAGACCAAGTTCACGAAGAAGTGATACTACCCATGTGACCTCAGCGGCAACGTCCGCTAACCCTTTGTATTCAGCCTCAGTGGACGAGCGAGCAACAGTGCGTTGCTTATGCGAACCCAGGAGATTTAAGTTGGTGCCAAGAAAAAACTGCATACCGCCTAGTGGATTTGCGATCTATCGGACAGCCAGCCCAGTCGGAATCGGAGTAAGCGTGAATGTCAGAGGATGGTGAGAGAGATAGACGTAGACCATAGTCTAATGTGCCTTTAAACATATCGTAACACACGTTTGAGAAGGACCCAATGATCAACTGTTGGTGCGTGCATAAATTGACAAAGTCGATTTACAGCATACGAAAGATCCGGACGAGTAATAGTCAAGTACTGAAGGCCCTGCCAAGCGACGATATTGAGTAGTTATCAAAAACCTCATCGGATGGAGTGACTACTTTAGTAATAGAGTCGGGTTGTGAGAGGCTTGCAATCAGTCATACCAGCCCTATTTAAAAAAGATCATTCATATATCTGCGCTGCGAGAGGAAACAAAGCCTGTACTGAATAGTGTCTCAATACCAAGAAAAAGGATGGTTGACCGAGATCCCGGAGTTTTAAAAGTTGTTGCTAGACGCTGGATAAGAGTGTTAATAAGTGTAGGGTCATTGCCCAGCATGATATGTCATCCACATAAACGAGTAGAAAAACACGAGCAGTCCCAGCAGAGTAATGAAAAAGAGACACATCGGTCTTGGAGGCTAAAACCCGTAGCAATCAAAAAATCATGAAGACCGCTTAAACCAAGCACGCGGGGCTTGTTAAAGCCATAACAGAGACGTCGAAGATGACACACATGATTAGGATGCCCAGGTTCCTCATACCCCGGTGGTTGCCGCATGTATACAGTTTCAGCTAATGCCTCATTTAAGAAGGCATTATGAACATCAAGCTGACGAAGGGTCCAATTATGAGAAACAGCAAGAGAAAACAAAAGCCGGACAGTTGTGGGTTTAACACAGGACTAAAGTATCAAAGAAGTCTTCCCCCGGCAACTGATTAAACCCTTTCGCTACAAGTCGCGCTTTGTAGCGTTCAATAGACCCATCTGCCTTGCGTTTGGTGCGAAAAACCCACTTACAAACCAATGATATTCATGCCTGGTGTTGCAGGAATAAGATCCATGTGTGATTGTGAAGCAAGGCATTAATTCCTGGTCCATGGCATCACGCCATTGAGGATGACACAACAGCCTGGGTGTAACAACTGGGATCAGCAGTACGTTGGTCACTGTAAGAGCATGAAACAGGGTTCATTAGTGCCATGTGTCATACGACGGAGACGCATCACATGAGCGCGGGTTGTTGGGTTAGCAACCCTACCGTCGCCGAGTAGGACGGGGACCATGAGTGGTTGGTGGCGCGGCTTCAGAAAGAACTGAAGGATTTAAAGGGACCTCAACGGATGATATAATTGGGCCCCGAACCCATGGCACATTATGATCAATTGACTGCACTGTATCCTGTTTTAAAGCTGTAGAAAAAGGAAAAACAGTTTCGTCAAACCGTACATGACGACAGATAAAAGTCTTTCCAGTATCAAGGTTTAAACAACGATACCTTTAAATGACGCAGGATAGCCTAAAAAAACACAAGAAGCAGACCGATACCTCGGATTTCTGTGACGGTTGTAAGGATCGTAAGTAAGGATAGCATAAGCACCCAAAACCGAAGGAAACGTGTAATCGGGATGTTTATTAATGCAACTGAAAATACGGGTGTCAAATTGTATGGCTGACGAAGGGAGACGATTGATAAGATAGAGTAGGGGCATTTCCAAAAGCAGAGTCCCAGTATTTTAATGGAACGGATCCCTGAGCCAAAAGAGCCAAACCGGTCTCAACAAATGTGGTCCGAGCTGGCGCTCAACACGGCCGTTTTGGTTCATGGGTGTAAGCCATGATTGTCGATGAACAATCCCAAGAGTATTGAATAGGCTATGCAAACGGCGATACTCCCCCTAAAGTCAAACTGGATGAAACTTATAGAACGTGAAAACAAACGTTCTACCATCGGCCCGAAACAAATCAAACACGCCTTATATATATCCAGTTTTTACACGGAGTGGATAATCCAAACAAAAACGACTGGTGGTCATCCACGAATAAAAGAAAATAACGAAAGCCATCTGCAGAAAACAACAGGTGCAGGGCCCCCAAAATATCCGAATACACTAGATCAAGAACAGCACTACTAGTGTATGTTATTTTGTTAAAGGAAAACGACTAGACTTGCCTAACTGACAAGCCGAACCAAAGATCGAAGAAACTCAATTTTTGTGGTGGTAACTGGGCAGGACGAAAGAGCACGTTTAAGACACGAAGCATGCGGAAAAAATGGGCCTAAGCGAAAATGCAAACAGGCGGATGGAAGCCCGAGCTGAAAGAAAAGCCAGGTGAGACCGCGGAATGGTTTAAGGAGTAGAGACACCCCGAACTGGGCCTTTAAGCAGCACCAACCCTGGTTGTGCGATCCCTTCAACACAAAATATTCGGGATGAAATTTCAAAAAAGACAATTATTATCAGTGGTGAAACCCGGTGAACAGATATAACGAAACTGAAAGATCAGGAACATGTAAAATGTTTGACAATTTTAAATTTCTAGAAAACGGATGGTATCGTTGGCACAAACCAATACTAGAAATACTTAGACCTGTACCATTAACCAATACGGAGAAACGTCATTGCCGTATAAACCCTCGGAAATGTGACAGTAACGGCCCGGATCGGGAGTGCATGAGAGGATGCGCCGGTGTCGGGATAACCAGGCCGCAACCTCCGGCGGAGGACCACCATCGAATGGACCGCACATTCGCACTGCGGTGACGGCGGTTGATCGGAAATACTCTGGCCGGAAGCAGTAGTGGCGTGTGCCCCCATGCGACCGGCAAATCTGCACGGGAGAGCCAGCACCCTCCCGGCCACAGCCTTGTCGCCGCGAACCACCACGCGCCCGCAGCGGTTCTGCCATTGGTTGTTGCGACCGCTCCGCCAGCACGATTCTGCCCCGTCCCGCCACCCGTTGTGCCGGCCCGAGTAAGCCACCATATGGCAGTAGGAACCCGTGCCATTAGGACCCCGTACCAAAAGCAAGAAAATCATCAAGAAATGGATGAAAGTTTGAGCTTGAAGGTAAGTCCGATAATTGAGGAATGGGTGACGGAGCACCGGAATACCTGGCCAGGCTTGGAGGCCAATCGCCGGAATTTCCTGGCCGGAGCCCCCCTGAAGACATATAAATTCTGCTCAAAATCCAAGCGGCATCCCGGCCGGCCGGATTGGGCCAAGGTTCTTCGACAAGCAGATTGGGCGCGGCTGAGATATTCGGCCGTCGACATATCCCCTTGACGAAGCGCCTGAAACTGGCCAAGGAGGTTGAGGCCAGCGGATTCTCGTCCCGACGACTAGGGCGGTTTCGATGGAGCCACCAGACCCTCCCAGTGCGGTGGAGCGACCGATCACAAGGTACGATGAACCTCCTGCCGGAGAGGGAGGAGATCAAAAGTGATAAAATGGACTGATCTTGTTGAACCCGATGCGGAGAAGGCGGATTGGGCAGCGCGTGGATGTGGCGCCATCCCCAGGACGTTCTCGCGTCGGGCTGGTTAGTGAAGGTGAACAAGCGCCGATGGGGAATGGTGTAAGTGCCATCAAAACGAAGGCCGAGAAGGCCCCCTGGCCCGCGGAGGAAGACGGAATGAGTTTGAAGTACGCAAAAAGAGAGATAGTTGCGATAGTTGTAAGCTTGATGGACACAAAATGGTGAGCCGAGGGTGAGGTGATTTGGGGCGGTGACCGGGCGGCGTCTGGACAGCAGTGGCGCTCATGTCCGTTCGGATGAATTACCAGCCATTGGGGAAAAAAAAAAAAACGAAGAAGGATCAAAGAAAGATGGAGAGAAAAATAGGCCTAACAATCTGATACCATATAAGTGTATCTTTGATTAACTTAATAATTCAATAGGAATGTTACAATATATATCCTGACTAATGACTGTACTAGAAGTAAGGTAGGAATCATTTAAATAACAAAAGATACAAAAAGATATGTAACGGAAGATTACAAAGATTACAAAGATATATAAAGATATACAGTTAATAATGGGCTCAATTCTTTAGAAACTCTCCGCAGAACCAGAAAAGTGACCCATGAAATAACGGGCCCACACCATGGAGAAACAGAACAAAGGTTGGAAAGGTTCTCTGTGTGGGATATGTCATCGTCTACAAAACCGGCAGTGTGTTCAAAGACATCAGTTCTACATACAGCCAGTAGAGTAAACATATTTTCACCAAGGCAAGGTTCAAAGGTAACACCTACCTATGCTATGCAGGGATCGACCCGTTAAGCACGTTCGTGTCGATTTTTCCTCGTCCCAAATATCAATTTTCATTCATGTGGGGGATTGTTGGAATTTTAGCTAAAAATGGAATTTTGAGTGATTATTTGTGGTACAAATATAATATGGGATCCACTTCTGATTTGGGTCGGGTTAAAGTGGATTCGGGTTCTTCGTAGTGAGACGAAGAATTTGATAATAATATACGCTCAAAATGGGTAATAGGTGAATGAGAATTGATTCTCAAAGTGAACCTATTATGAGAGAAGTCAAAACCTTAAGTTTAAATGCTAATTAGGAGAATTTAGCATTTAATAACCTTTCGTTTGCCACGATAAAAGTTGTTGGAAAGCCTTAAGTGTAATATAAGCCTGAAAAGCTTATTGAATTAGGTATGTATCTTTCGTGCTATGCTTTGTGGCATGGACGAAAGTTGGGCATGATTTTGAGCTTAGAAGCTTTCCGGATTACAAAAGTAGGGCCCTCATTTCGTGTAATGATTCGGATGTGCACGAATCAAATGGCTATATGCATTGATTCGTGCTGCCCCCGTTTGCGGTGTTTTTCGGACCCATTTCAGGTGTGGTTTGCCAACCCCAATTCCCCCGTTAAAACCTTCGGTTTGTACGGACTTCTCGCTCCACATCCCAGTTATATTTTTGAAACGGGTCGTTATGGCGTACGAAATTAATCTTGCGTATTAACTCTCGATCGATGACCCGTGTATAAATGTAATTTCGATAATCAACGCTATGCACCGTATTCAAACCCGTTTTATATCAATTTTTAAAATTTGGATTAATGGTGGTTTATTGTGGCCATGAAATATGTTAATTTATTCATATTTCCCTACAAATAGCTAATGGGGAGTCTTGTGGTGGCAGAATGTTACATCACAATACGAAATTCTTGTTGAAACTGCTCAAGAATCTTTCTTTGTTTTCTTCTCTACTCTCATCCTCGTTTACAAAGGGAAATTTCTGCCAAACTCTTCTGAAATCATCTGGAGTGCTCCAAACTTGTGTTCTAGGTTTCGGCGCGGACTTTGGGTTTGGAGTGCTCCGAACGCGCAAAATTGTCGTAGTCCGTTTTATCCTGGGAGACTGACGCCACAGACGATCTAGCATACCCTCCGGAGGTGGCCTGACATCGGTTTTAAAGGAGAGTTGTGTGGTACACACGACTCGGTTTCCTAATGCTATCTTCTTCCCTTCTCGTTTGGGCTTAAAAACCTCCCCAGGTTAGAAACCCGCGTATCTTGTTTATTTGTTTTTGTTGTTCTTGGTTTCGAACCAAGTGAGTTGGGATTAATCTCCCCGGATAGATTTAAATCCCCTGTACTAGTTTCCGTACTAGTTGATGGTGGGAATTCATTTCGTCGGGAAATTAAGTCGGCTGTGTAGACCTAGTATTCGTAGCTAGTTGTAGGTAGGGTTTATTTTTGATAAAATAAATCCCTAGTTGGTTAATATATATATACGAGGTATATATATGTAATTTTGGTTTCGTAGCAAAATTGGTTGGAATTAATTTTGTATAAATTAAATTCCGTCTTTCGGGACAAATATATATATATATATATATATATATATATATATATTCTGTGTATCGTTTTATTCACCAATGTCCAACATGCATAACGGAGATTTCAACTCACATTTACAATACAAAATACGTTTGTATTGCAAGTTAATATTACATTTTAGTAGGCTTGAAATGGTGTAAATGATCTAGAAGCTGATGAAGACATTCTCGCACAACCCTAGCTCTTCTCTCATTGGGTTTTTGAATTGTGGTTCGCAATGAAGTTGTTTGTGGATGGAGTTGGACTTTAAAATTGTGATTTTCAATGGAGATGGTTGCGATGAAGTGTATAATGAGTCTCTTTAACCTAAACAAAGAAGTTGGTTGTTTAATAGGAAAAAAATTAACAAATAAATTTAGTTTTCATTTACTAAACATTAAAAGATTAATTTAAAATAAATTATTTAAAAAATTCTGTATTTACATCCTAAGTGGAGGTGTAACTAGTTAGAAATTGGAAAAACTGAAAAATTGGACGAATTGCATGAATTGAGTTTTGGTTCAATTGTAGTTTTTTTTTTTGGTTCTAACCAAGTGTATTATTGTGTGCAACTCAATAGTCTATTTGACCCTTATTCAAGCAAACATCAAAATATAAACATAGTTTTTCTTGTTAAAAAAAAAAAAAGAAAAAGAAAAAGAAATTTAAGTGTGGCACTGTTATGACCTTTCTCTCAACAACCTCGCAATATTCATCATCTATCCTCTGTCTCGTTCCTGGAATAAGAATATGGCACGGCAAGATAACATGAAATTTAAGGCAAATGAAGAACATGTCTACATAATAAAGAAACAATTAAAAAAAACACTTCTAATTATGTCATCACTTTGAACTTTTTTTGCTAACATTGCTGTTATCTGAAGTCGCAGCCGAGGTGGAGATATGGAGAAGAGAGAACACATCGACAGTGCCAACTGTGCAATGATGCCTGTTCAGTTGTTATATCGTAGACCGCGGTGCATGTGTATCGCGGTAAAAAACGGCACCGTTTGTTTAACTAAAGAAACAGTCCGTCGTTACCGTTAACGGAGTCCGTATGTTTGGTGTATTAAACACCTACTGACACTACAATACTGATGGAGATTACATTCAAGATGGTGTCTTAACAAGTGAGTAGTAAGAAGACACTCTTGTCCCACATTGGAAGAATAAGGGACCCTTTCCCACCTTTTTAATACCAACCCAATTGGGAGACTTAAACTATTGTAGAGAGAGAAGGAAAGGGGAACCCCACATGTGCGCGCCATCGCTGCCCTCTCGGCACGACTCGATCTTTGTTTTTATTCCGAGTTTTTTGCCCTTTTAGAGGTAGATTTCATATAGAAATTTACCATCCACACATTAATTTGTGTTGGAATAGTCTTCCTATTTTTGTGGGCATATTCACCACAAACTCTACCTAAATTGCGGAACAATGAATGGCTGAGAGAGGAGGGGCGGGTATTTCCAACACTATAAATACCATGCTCTTCCTCAGTTGTAATCACTCAATACATTCTTCTCCTCTTCTCTTCTGCAATCCTGAGCTTCGGTGTTAACTGGTCGAAAGCAACCGGTAAGACTGTAACTGTCTCCGGGCAATATTTGCTTTTAAGGTAGTGTCTTGCGCACGTCACCGATTGATCCAGGATTCCTTCCATACTCAGCCTATAAAAACAGTAGCCCAGGTCTACGACATTTCTGTCCTATTTCCTAACAGTTAAAAGCAAATATTTTCTGCTAGAGTTATCATGTCGACCTTCGGATCTAAGCCTGCAACTGACCTTGCCAAGCTTCAACCTCTTGACGGCCTAAACAACCCGTCGTTGGGCCGTCAAGATGCTCATACACATCGAATCTGCTGAGTGGAAACGTGCTCACGTGAGTGTCCCTGAACCTGCTGAACCCAAAACTAGTGAGTCTCCTAATCCTCAACCAGATGACGACTCCCCTAGAACCCCTGCGTCTATCCCAGAACCACCTGTCGCAGCTGACAAGTCCCCAAGACATCGGGCTAAGTTCGAGCGGGACAATAAAATGGTTTGCGGTCTCGGCTGCTGCACCACATGTCTGACAACCTGTTAGACATATATGTTAAATACAAATCCGCAAAGGAGATTTGGGACATGCTAAAAAGGAAGTATGTCGCTGATGATGCTGGTTGGAGAAATACACGTTTGGGCGGTGGCTCAATTATCGCATGGTAGATACGAAACCAGTTACCGAACAAGTGCACGAATATGAGAATCTGGTGTTCGACCTTGAAGCTGAAATTATTCCGGTAAGTGAAATGCTACAAACCTATGCCTTACTTGAGAAGCTGCCAGAGTCCTGCGGAGAGTTTCAAACAAAGTGAAACATGAGTCTAAGGATTACTCATGGGAAGAGATGGTCAATCACATCAACATAGGAGACGCTTATCGACAAAGGTCTGTTTCTAATTCTGGTACGTTAAAAGCTAACATGGTTGAATCCAATGATGTTAAAGATGCTAGGTCCAAAACTGGGAATGGTGGACCAAAACAAAGGCTGGAAAAGAGGATCGGAGTCAAAGTCAACAATAAAAACATGTTCAAAAACAACAAAAGGGAAAGGAAGGCCCTGTTACGTCTGTGGGAAGAACGGTCATCTCGCGCGGCTCAATGCTACCAC
This sequence comes from Ipomoea purpurea, assembly GCA_009835305.1. Lineage (NCBI taxonomy): Eukaryota > Viridiplantae > Streptophyta > Magnoliopsida > Solanales > Convolvulaceae > Ipomoea > Ipomoea purpurea. The sequence goes on from VALG01006283.1 coordinate 9,227, forward strand.
TGAAAGGGGTCAAACAACCAGAGGACCGTTCAACAAGAGAACAAGCATCAAGCGAACGTGGTGGAAGAGACTAAATTCATAGCAGCGGTGGTGTGACGCTGGAGGCTAATCGTCGGTGACTGCACGGAAGAGTGGATCATTGACTGGAGCAACAATCGTCACTTCTGTGCGAGTAGGATCATGTTCAAGGAGTTCCGTGCCTTCACTCAAGGACAAGGAGATCAAGTCTATATGGGAAACGACAGTACTGCTGAGGTAAGAGGTGTAGGAACAGTAGAGATAAAAAACTCAATTCCACAAAGTATCTGTTTCTGTCTAATGTGATGTACGTCCCCTATCTACGAAGGAATTTGGTCTCGGGCCTTTGTTGGTTAGGGCCCGGATCAAACATGTGTTTGAATCAGAGCGAATGATCATGACTCGTAGGGGGGAGTACTTAGGGAAGGCTTATTTACGTGGGGGGCTGTTTGTTTTGCCCCTCATTGCATATACCTCTGTGAACATTGAAAATTTCATGAATAATCTTGCCACACGTAATAAGCGGTTCTACGTATATTGCTGTTTCTTTTGATGTATGGCATGCTAGATTAGAACATATTGGTCATCAAATGCATGAGTAGATTAAAAATCTATGAATATGCTATCAAACGTGCAAAATGATTTGCTTTCTCAATGTGAAGTATGTACTGAAGCTAAACTAGCTAGAAAACCTTTCATTACTGCAAAGCATCATACAACTTGTGCTTTAGAGTTAATTCACTCAGACATAGCTGATTTTAAAAGTACTAAGACAAAAGGGGGAAAGCGATATTATATATCTTTTATAGATGATTTCACTCGTTTTTCAATGATATATTTTGCTTAGAACTAAGGATGAGCAGAACAAAATAATTTGTAATCTTTAAAATTCGAAGTAGAAAATCAGTTAGAAATAAAAATAAAAGACTTAGTGCTGACAGAGGTGGAGAGTAGACGTCCTATCTCCCTTAGAAACCTTTTTGTGAAAAACTGGATCATCCATGGATAGTGACAAACACCTATAACCCACAACCAAATGGTGTTGTGAAAAGGAGAAAATAGAATCTGAAAAGTAAGAATTCTATCCGAACGCGAATCGAGAATTTTCTCACGACTTCGAGACATCATGTGCGCGAATTAGTTAGTACTGGAAATTTCGACGCTTAATCGAGTTCTCTGGGTCCGAAAAAAAATAATGTCCAAATATATTGCTCCAAACTCCATCCTTGAAACTCCCTCTTACTATCATATCGTTATATAGACTAAAATGAGTTCAGAAAACATAACAAACACCGTAAACATTCAAAAAAAGTGATAAACATAATATATAGAATAATATAAGAAAGAAAACATGTATTATAGAGCAATAATCAATAAAGAACTTAATGTACTGTGATGATAAAGACTTACCAATAGAAACGAACTCAACGAAACTGCTCTGTGGGGGAGAAGTTGCACTTAACGGCTAAACACATCCTCACAGGATGTTACCTCACAGAAGGATATGAAAAAACTCCATATGAGCTTATGGAAATGTTACGCAGCCCAAATCTAAAATCTTCAAAGTATGGGGTGCCTGCCAAGGTAGGGTCTTCCTCGGGACTTTCCAACGAAACCTCACTCTTGGCCTAATAACCTCAGATGCAATTATTGTGGGGGCTATGCAGAACAATAGCGCTGATATCAGGTTTATTCTACCCTAGTCGCACTCTATGTGCGAGGCGACGAGAGCCGAGTTCTTCGACACATCTCCCACTAAAACGGTACAGCCAAGAGGTAACCTATGAAAAAGGTCTCGGTCCCTCCACTGACCTTCGACTTCTGAAACAGACTTGGAGACAGAAGAACTAGAAGGAGTAAGAGCAAAGGATCAGAGAAAGTTTTGGCCTGATTTCAAGTTAGTATCAGTTCTGAATTAAATGACATTTAAGGAGAATTTACCTGTTGAATCAATTCGTGTGTCAGTTAAATTCTAAACGAAAGTTTCCCGAAAAATAAATACCCGAGTCTATCCCCTCTCCTCCCTCACAACTTACAGGTTGTCTTGCTTGTCCCTCAAGCAAAAGCTTACATAGAGATAAAGAGAATCACAAGCCGCATCAAATGCGAACGATTAAACATACGATCAATATCTACAAAGATGCCTCTCATTGTCCACCAACCTTAATGCCGAGGTGAGAGGTGTAGACCCTCCACACAACACGGTGCGGCCCCAATAAAAAATTTCATGCATAAAAAGCTTTAAAGAATCAAATGGTTGAGAATTTTCGACACAAATAAGAAACACGCGAGATAAAAAAGCACTGAAGACCTACCCCGACCAGAGCACCAAAATTTAAGAAGCATTGTGAGAGAAATACAGGAAGCTAATAGCACAATTAGTTAGCTTCAAGAGAATATAGAGAATATATATTACAGACCAGACGTTCGGTGGAAGAGCTAAATTATGGCACATAGATATTCGCATTCCTGGATCCAAAATAAGACTCTGCCACAATACTTACAAAAAATCAGCTCCTACCTTGTGATTCTCCAAACTCTATATATATATGGCTCACTATGTCTCAAACGAATCGAGTAGACTAGGAACTGTTATTGAAGGATCACTCGCCTCGAATTGAAGGAGTTTTATGGAAAAACTTTTTACGTGCGTATAATAATGGACTAATAAAAAAGGACATGATCGTATGAAATGAATTAATTCAAAAACGTGATTAGATAAAATAACCTCCACAAAAACCCAGAAAAGTTATTCCGTTAACTATCCTAAAAATAATTAAGAAGATTTTGGAAGTATATGGGAGTGGGCAATCATATGTCAACATTCTGCGACTGATTGACAACTACATGTTTTCTTATTGAGAGGCAAGCTTAACAACACTCTTTGGTATAACTAAAATTACGTAGTAGGGATCCAAAAATCAAAATATGTAAATCTTGGTCTCCACCACATGCTTGTGTTCTGTGTAGATAATTTATCGGCATTCTCTATCTTTGTCTTTGATCGATAACTTTTCTTATTTTTATAGACAGACGATCAGCATTACACTCAAACGTTTCATGATCTATTCGCATATGTTATGACATATATAAATGTAAGACACATAATCTAGCTATTTTTTTTTTATTGTTCCTGTGTTCAATACCCACTGCCACAAAAACGGTCTCAAAAATAACCACAACTCATTTACACTATATGAGATCTTATATATGAAAAGATAAAGATAAAATTATTTTATTCGTCTACGAGATATATGGCATAGAGATATTTCCTACGAAACTTAGCTTCGAAAACAGGGATTTATAGAAGGTCTAGACCTAGTAATTATTACTAGTTATTTTTTTAACTTGTTTTAACCATGGACAGGAAGACAGATAACAGATAAGGCTAAATTAATAACCATAACCCAAACTATACGGATTCCGAGTATAATCCATAGTCACATCCCCAAGACACTCATACAACTTATTATTTTTTTTCTATCACATAAGCGCAGCACCTTGTGTTCTGTCGAGGACAATCGCAGGGCCCGCGATACTATTGCATATAGCTGCGTTTATCTTTTCTTCTGCCCTTATTATCGGATGTCTGATCCGACCGACGATCTTTTTCTTTTTAATTATATTGTTGTATAAATCTCTATTTCTTTTCTGTAAGCCCAAGAGTAATGGCATGGCTGACCGACAGCCAGAAAATTAAACCGCAGCTCAGGTAGACGTGTTGATCGCAACCAAACGTGGACTGAAGCCCTATATTAACGTTATTTATATGACATGCTGACCGATCGCAAACCGGCCTTGTTAAAGGGTTCTTAGTATGGTTCTCACCCCATCCAACTGCCCGTACTCGCCCAATTTGATCACAACGCAAATTGGTAACATGCACACGCAAAACCATAGCAACACAATGCCAAGCCACGATTCAGCACATTGGGAAGGGGGAAGAGAATCGTATAATACTAAACGAAACCTATGCGTGATCATCACAGTACTTGAAGAATATCCTAAGGGGTTCATGACTTCTTGAACTAGGTCCATGCAGGGTTACCAATTCAGCTAACATGAACATATATAAACTCATTCCTACGGAACATGGTCACGCAACACAAACTAAGACATTAGGCACGAATGGACGGGAGGTGCGCGTTGGACCCCGGGACGGGGGTCGGACAGGAACATCAAACGTGGAAGCCGGCAAACACGAGGTAGGGTATTTTCCAGCAGGTATAGCCGGTGGATGAGGGCTTCACCGTCGGCTGCCCGCCCCGCAGCGGTGCGTGGACTCGCGAAGCCGCGCAGCGGGGTGCCGGCGGGCATCGCCGGGCTGCCGCGTTGCCCAAGGTACGCGCCGCGGGGTACAGGTCGGTGGGTCCCCCTACCCCAGCTGATCTTTTTCACAAAAAAACGCATGCCGCAGAACCTTTGTGGACCCGGAAACCCATGCTTAGCACCACTTTCAAATGCAACTCGATAACAACACGTCAGACAGATTGGTGATAGGACG
>VALG01006287.1:0-18621 GCA_009835305.1 Ipomoea purpurea
GGAAAAGAAAAAGCATTAGTTGATGTGAAAGGCCTATAAAAAACCGTTACCTTCAAAAGATGGAAATTTCCAGAAAAAAACCCAAAATTTTATATTTACGGTGGCATATCTAAAAAAAAAATTTAACCAGCCTTGCGCAAATTAATTATTAATAATACCATAGGTTTACCCTTTTTGGACGCTTTCCAAACGGAACTTGGCTGGCTTCGAATTTCACAGGGGTTATTCAAGGGCAATTATTAAAAAACAACAAATTATAATATTTATTATTATTCTATATATCGTAATTTCATATAACAGAAAGTTAAACCAAACTTTATCTTAATTATAAATTGGGGTATTTATGGGAAATTATATAAAAAATAATAATAAATTTGGGGACAGGGGACGTTGATAATCTTATTGGCAAATCAAACATATAATGGGGCCCCAGCTAGGGCCACTGGTCTACTTCTAAATAAATTTAATAATTAACCAGGCATGATCGAGGGTGGGGGATTTGGTTTCATAATGTTATATATGTTTTATTCTATTTGGTGTATCCATACATTCCTCCTTTAGGTTTTTTGCTTTTATTTTTAGGCGTGTAATTTCTAATTTTCACTTAATTTTATTTGTAGTTGTTTATATCTTTATTCTAGTCTATCAGTTATAATTAGATGTCTGTATACTTTCTTTTAGTCACATGATAAGTAGAGTCTTTCTATTGCTAATTGGTTGCTAGATCTATGTGTTTGTATTTATAATAGGTAGTCTTTTATTTTTTTTACCCGAATAATTTTTTTATTTATTTTTCTTTATATTTATTATATATCTATTTAATTTATGATATTTGTATATTTATATATCTACATATTTTTATTATTGTTCTATCTATAATCTCTCTTCGATCGTGTCTCTCTAGATAGATTTCCTAGTAAATTGTAATCCTTCCCATATCCATGCTCTGACCAGTTAATTTACGTAATAATGCACGCGTTTTTATATTAGTTATAATTTTTCCTTCATTCAAAAAATGAAGTGATGTTAATATGTTGATTATCACGTTAAGAGTTTAAATGAATACAATCAATGATATAAATAGTAAAGATAATATTATATAGTTTTTAGATAACTTCAATTCATCTAACTAGGTAATTCAACAAAAGTCTTAAGGATGATCGGTTGGGTCATTTTTGTGTTCGGAGAATTCAATATTTGATTACTATTTTAATTTTTTCGGATTTATCCTCCTTATATCTCAAAAAAAAAAAAAAAATGCAATTAAACATTATTTTATTCATTATTATAATTATATTATTATTATTTTTTATTATTATATGATGTTGTTGTTATTATCAATTAACTAATAAATACCACTTCAATTTTCAAATAGGCTCAATTTCTCAATTAGTTCATACTTATACAACCCTGGCTTAATTTAAATTAATCTAATTAATAAGAACTAAATAAATATTTTGAACAAATAAAATTAATAATACTTATGAAGTACTACTAGTTAGAGCAACCCCAATAATGGATCTTGAATAATTTTTGGGTACAGTAAAAAATTAGGGGGCGTTTACTAATTGGAAATTTCTAGAAACTGGAAAATAGAAAATAGAAAACATGTTTACTAACACAGTTTTTTCATTTTGAAAATTGAAAATAATTTCTGAAAAACTTAACACTCTTTAAAAGCTATTTTCTAAATGGAAAACAAAAATCATCTATCATCTATTTAGTTATAATGTCACTATAACCACATTACTATGATTACATTCATTATCATCTTATTATACTTATCACTATCTTCTATCTGTATTTTTTTAAAATTTTTATTTATTTTTTATTTTTTCTACTTATTTTACTTATTTAAACGTAACTTATTTGCTTACACTTTAAAGTTAGACATTATTTACATTATCAAAATTAAGAATTAAACTATAGAATATAGATAATGTTTTAGATTTTGATTGAACTCAATAGATTATAAGTTTGAATATTTTTAATTATGTTACATCGTAATACAAGTTCGGTCCATATATTGGATATTGAAATCTCACGTATATTATAATTCAAAGAAAAAGTTATATATTCATATACATGTCATTAAATGAATATACCCAAAAAAAAATAATAATAATTAAATATTAGCTCAAAAAATATTAATATTATATAAACTAAATTTTAGGTGAACTTAGTAGGTTTGGTTCGGATATATTTTTTAGTTATTATGTTATATACAGACATAAATTTTGTTCAGTTACCAAATGAAAAAATCTTACATATATTAGATTTAAAAGTAAAATAAATAAAAAAAATTATTCCATTTAAACCAAACATATGTAAAATATTTTAAATATAAGATCTAAAAATCACTCAAAATTAAACTTGTGTTTTTAATTTTATAACGTTAATCTAAAAAAAAAAAAAAGTGTTAATTAGTAAACAAGTTTTCTAAACAGAAAACGGAGAATGAAAACTGAAAGATTAGAAAATAGAAAACAGAGAACAGTTTTCTAGTAAACGGACCCCTAGTATCTTCAGGGGTGGATTCAGAAATCTTCTTCAGTGGGGACAAAAAAATAAAAATAAAAAATGAAACACTTAGAGGTCGAGTCATAAGTATTATTGACTAGGAACAAAAAATTAAAAATGCATTAAACCGCGATAAAAAAAATATTCAAAACAAAAACATAGTTCAAATAAAAAATTACATTATAAATCACGCATCACTATTAATATTTAAAACAAAAACCCCAATGTTACATATAAAGAATCCAATTAGAATTAAAAATTAATCTCATAAATCACAATTATATTCTAACTATTAATATTAAAAAGGCAAAAAAATAGAATTTATAAAATTAATGTACTAAGTTTCAAACCTATGACAATTCACAAACTAACATTGACCTAACCATTTAAGCTAATTCATCCTTTGAATAAATTTTGTACATTTAGTATTTATACACGTTTAATCTGTATATACAAGGGGCCTATACATACAATATATATAAAGGGGATGGGGATGGGGGAGGGGGACATGTGCCCCCACTGTTCCCATTGTGGCTCCGCCCTTGAGTATTTTGATTTTTAAATAATGTAGAGGCTTGGTTTTTTTGTTAAATTTTTCTCATGCAAGTGAAGGATTTTTGTTAGAGAAAAAAAAAAAATTGGATGCTTGAGCGCACAGTTGCCCCAATAGGCGTGTGTCTGCTTCAGACTCCGAAATAAAGTTTCTTCTATTTTTTTTTAAGCTGGACGTTGAAATGGAAATGCTTTTTTTTTGTTTTTTTTTTAAGCTCGCCATTGCAATGGCCAGTTTCTTTTTATTTTTTAAAAGTTTTTCTTGTTTAGTTTTGTTGTTAAATTTTTAAAATTTGAACAAAAATTTATGCAATATAAATGTAGTATATAATTTTGATACTATATTATTAGAATTGAAAATTTATAATTATACATTTATTTTAATTTTGACATGTTTAATTTAAATATAATAAAAAATAATAATTGTAATTATAATTTTTATAGTGATAATAAATAAAGAAATAATTAAAATATAGTGGAGTAAAATGGTGGGTCCACAAAAAAAATTGAGAAAAAAATTAAAATTAATGGGGAAAAGTGTTTTTGTGATTGAGTGAGATAGTGGGTGATGAGGTGGATGTTGGGGTCCACAAAAAGACTGGGAAAGAAAACCTCAATTGATGAGGATGCTCTTACAAATACACAACACGAGATAAAAAAAAAATGGTGATCAATGAATTGAGGATGAAATTATATAATCAAAATAAATCTGTGAGCTTAATTCTTGCTAACACATTATCGGTTGAGACTGTACGTCATATTGAGTATTTCTTGTTAGGAACCTTGTATTAGGATTTTGATGATACCAATGTAATATAGAAAGTAGACCCCTAATCATTTACCTTTTTCATACGCTGCTTTCGTCCTAGACGAAAGTTGCCATAACTCACCTGTAATTCGTGTTAAGCTAAACAAACACACAAAAATGAGTTATGATTAGTAAGTAGGGGTCTCCAAGACGAAAGAAGACACGAGTCAAGACAATCAACATCGAGAAATGCTCAGGAATTGTCAAACACCTCGAAAGGACAGATTTTTCAAAGATCTATCTCACCAAAGCATTTTCTTCTTCACAACAACAGAAGAATGTTATATCTGTCTGATTTGACAATACCTAGGTATAAAAGGACCTCACTGGGAAGACAACCATTACCAGGAGCAATTTAATGAAGATGTACCATCTCCTGGAGCTAAAGTAACAAAACCTAATGTACTTCATGCCTTCAAACGGCTACTGGTACAACAGCATTAATGGCGGCATTTAATGCATGAAAGCTCCCCGGTCCTTACCCACTGGATAATATTAAGGTTCTAATAAAAATTTCATCCTACCTACCAAAGGATGATTATTAGTTCAAACCTATTTATCAATTCTAAATAAACACACTTAACCTATCATGAAACAACTAATGAAGTGTTTGTTAATATACACATATAACAATTTCTATAAATACCAATTAAAGATATTGAAAACGCTCCTTCATAAGCTCTTTTAAGAATTTTGTGATACCAGTGTTAAGGTGCAAGGATACTTGAAGTAGCCATCAATCCTTATCCTCCTTACCTTTAAGAAAGTGCTTGAATCTGTGCTATATAGGCATCTACAATCCATCCAGGAGAAAATCAGTAACTAATTTTCTACTTCTAAATCCTTCAGTCTCTGAAGAAGAAGTTATTGATAGAGGTCGGAGTATTATTAACTCTCGAGGTTGAAAAAGCTTTACGTTAATGACTGTCGGCTTATAGTGATCAAATGGAAGTTCTTATGTGTATTTTGTACTAATCGTGTGATTATATGAAACCTTCCAATAGGTTGTGGAAGAGAGTGGAGTAGTAAGTAGTTGGCTGAACCACTATTATAAAAACTACTACGTCTTCCCTATCTCTTAATTATAATTCATACTCTTTATATAGATCAATACATGAATGCATAATCTGTGTTTCATAAATAAACCGAAAAGTAGTATTTTGCTAATCATTAAAATCGTGCACAAGCTAAGCTAAAAAGAACCAACCATAATCGCTGACATTTAACACCGATAAGCGTGATCTTCATAGCAAAACACGAATAACATCTAACTTCATCCACAACACCCCTCTCTTCTCCAAACAAAACCTCTCAGACTACATCGACTAATAAAAAACGTAACATCTCACAAACATATAATAGGGATTAGACCAACATTTCTAATGCCACTTTATATCTTTTGTGTGATTTTGTGGAATATTAAACAAAAGTGATATTTTCTTATTGAACACCATTGGAATAATTAGTTGTCATTACGAGTTCCTTCGTCACCACAAAAATATTTATTATATAAATGATTAACGAAGACGTGCAATTATATAACCCGGGTTGGACTTTCCATTTGGAAGATTGTGAGTTTCGAGCTCTAAATAGAAGGAGTTAATTGGTTCTATATGTGTTCAATAGGATTGATGAAAGTAACTATGAACAGATACTACATTTTAAATAGAGCCAGTTGTAAATTCATTATAATAAAATAGCATGGAAGTTATATGGACCCGTGTTGCCACCATAGACATATTCATTATATTTCTATATATAATACATTCATTTCAAATTTCATTTTATATCTGTATGATTACATATAATTCTTCTCAACTAGCACATTACTCATTAATTACTGTCTATCTGTATAATTTACATTATATAATTTTATGAATCTAATCGTATAGATAATTATAATCTATAAGTTTAATAGATATTATGAATCTACAGTAAAAGAATATATAATGATGTGACAGTTATTATATAAATTATGATATCTACAGTAACGAAATTAATGAATGTGCAGTATATTTGAGAATATATGAATCTATCATTATAAATTTATTATGAATCTATAGTATTAGAAATTATGGATGTAATTTAGAATTATGATGTATAATATATATTCATGTATCTATCATCAATAATCACATGAGTGGACAAACGAGGTCCATAGCATAACGCTTTGTAAAAGTATACATGAATTTAGAGCATCACCGACAACAGCGCACCATAGGAGTTATTTGGGAGATAATGTTGGCAAAAGTAGGAGAGAAAGTGGGAGGGTTCTTTGCAAGGATTTGGATTTTTGAACAATAACTCTGTGCTCTGTTGAAGAAAAAAAAGGAAAATGCTGTGCATGTTTCGCGCACAGCTTGGCCAAAGCCCGCACGCACCCCAGATAGTGTAGCTTAATTATATTTTTAAAAAAATCAAATTTTTTTTCTCTTCCTCCCACATTCTTTTTTCTTAATCACACTTACAAAAGCCGCAACGAAGATAAACTATTGAGGATACTCTTATGACTATTATGTTGGGGAAAAATAGAATAAAGAGAAAAAAATTATATGCAAAGAGTTTTTTTTTTTTGTTTTTTTTTTTTTGAAAGGATATAATGCAAATAGTTAATGCATGTTGTATCTAAGAAACTAATTAAAATTGGACAAAATTTAGTGTGAAAAAATAAGAGTTTTTACCCATTTTGGTCCCTTGACTATGGCTCATTCTCAATTTTGCATTCCGACTTTTAATTGCACCCAATGTGGTCCCTTGACTTTTAAAAGTTACCCCAATTTGGTCCTCCGTTAGAAATTTCGTCTATTAAGTGTTAAAATGAAGGGCATTTTCGTCCGTTTAACCTATTATTATGCCAATATACTAGTCGAGGGACCATTTTGGGAATAGTCGAGGGACCATTTTGGGAAAAATTGGGAAAAATTCATTTATTTTATTTCATTTTTTTAAGACTATCATATTAGAATTTTTATAATTTTTTATTACAAATATAAATAGTTTTTAAACTTTCTCTACAATTTTTTTCCTCTATCCCTATCAAGTTTTACAATAAGTTTCGTACTTTGGTAAACAAGTTTAACTTTCAATTTAAGTTTTATTAATATTCATATATAGAAATACAAACAAACTTCAAAATGACAAGATCTTGTAATATTGAAAAATGATGAGGCTTAGGTTTAGAATTGCTTGTTTTGTTGCTATTATTTTTGCATTTGGTTTATTTTACTTGTCCTTTAACACATAAAAATTGATAGTCATAGTTTTAGACTCTCTTTAGCATGATGTACTTCTTGGTAGATAGGCATTTAGAAATGGTAGTTATGATTTGTACTAACTTTGGAAATGAATAATGACCTCGCAAGTTAAATTAAGCCAACTTTTCAAAAAATATTTTTCTAACATTTTGTCATTGACCGAGAAGTAACGCGTACTTCTCAGTTCCAAGAAGTGCTAGAAGCATAGCGATTGATTGTAAAAACAATAATTTTATTTTCAAAGGCATACTGACTGAGAAATGAAGCGTACATTTTGGGTGTCTAAACTGATAAAAATAGTAATGTTATTTTTAGTGGTAAAAGTAATATTTAATGTGATACATAGTGATTGATTGTCTATTGAAGTGTGTGTGTGTGTGTGTGTGTGTGTGTGTGTGTGTGTGTGTGTGTGTGTGTGTGTGTGTGTGTGTGTGTGTGTGTGTGTGTGTGTATATATATATATATATATATATATATATATATATTGAAATAAAAGTATATGAGTATTATATTTTTGAAACTTACGGAACTTATTGTAAAACTTGATAGGAATAGAGAGAAGTTGGTATGTTTAGATAGAAGGAAAAAAAATTGTAGAGAAAGTTTAAAATTTTGACTTTTGATTGTGGATTTAACTATTTATATTTGTAAGAAAAAAAATGTATAGAAATTCTAATTTGATAGTCTTAAAAATAGAAATAAACAAAATGAAATAAATAAATGCGTTTTTCCCATAATGATTCCTCGACTATTCCCAAAATGGTCCCTCGACTAGTATATTAGGCATATAATAGGTAACGGACGAAAATGCCCTTCATTTTAACACTTAATAGATGGAATTTCTAACGGAGGACCAAATTGGGGTAACTTTTAAAAGTCAAGGGACCACATTGGGTGCAATTAAAAGTCGGAATGCAAAATTGAGAATGAGCCATAGTCAAGGGACCAAAATGGGTAAAACTCGAAAAAATAATTATAATATACAAATTATTTTTAGTGGCATTAACAACTCAAGTGAATTAGAAAAAAGAATAAGAACAAAATTAGATGTATTAATTAATACTACATCTAATTATACCACTACATTCTTTTATTCTTATAAAACTCTATTATGATTGAGTTGTATATAATTTTAAGATAAGAAAATTGACCTTATCATTATTATTTATGTTTTTATGCGTTATGAACCACTGACCATTTGGAAATTTGGTTAATGCCTGTAGCGTTAAGTAATGTATATGCACGCTACATTGTATGCATGTTACTTGTTTTACTTACCGTGCACCTATGCAAGTATAAATTTTAAATTATTTTAGTTTAAAAAAATTCAAAATTTAGACTCCCATAATTTACATTTTCTTTTTCTCTTTGTGCTAAATTGAATTACAAAATGGTGAAAAATACTTCTTTATAAGTTTTAAGGTAATTTTATTTTCAGGTTTTGAACTCAAGAATTGGTTAAGCTGAAAGAGATCCACGCCATCATTCACCGCAAATTATGTTGTGTAACCGAATGCACCTTGCAAGGTGCATACGGTTGCAAAACGGCGCCGTTTTGGTTAAAAAAATGCGCGTCCCTTAAAGAAGATATCAGGTTCGACTCCCGGCAATAACATTTTTATATATCCAGAAATTCATAACTATATACCACAACTTCATAACTATATATCCACAATTTCATAACTATATATCCACAGTGAATGAATGAAGTAAAATCCACAATGAATGAATGAATGAAGTAAAAATCTATAAGAATGAATGAATGAAGTAAAAATCCACAATGAATGAACTAAATATCCACAATATATATTGAACTAAAATATCCACAATGAATGAACTAAATATCCATAAATTCATAACTATATAACTACAAATTTAATAACATATATCCATAATTCATATATATATCACAGTGAATGAATGAAGTAAAAATCCACAATGAATGAAATGAATGAAGTAAAATCCACAATGAATGAATGAATGAAGTAAAAATCACAATGAATGAAAACTAAATATCCAAATATATGATTGAACTAAATATCCACAATGAATGAACTATATACCACAATTTCATAACTATATAACCAGAATTTCATAACTATATATCCCACAATTTCATAACTATATATCCACAATAATGTTATTGCTGAGAATCGAACCTGATTTTTTTTTTTTTAAGTGGAGACGCACGTTTTTAATCAAAACGACGTCGTTTTGAACCGTATGCACCTGCGCATGGTACATTCGGTTGCAACGCATAACTATTGATCATTCACATCCCATGTGTTTGGTAATTTAGATTTGATAAACCTAATCATTTACCTAAATAATAATAATAATAATAATAATAATATATAATATAATAATAATAATAAAATAATGATTATGATGCAGTAAGCAATACAAATGATAGATATGTATGGTATAGAATTCAATGTAATCAAACTACTATTTTCGAAATTGTAGTTATATTAGAACAATGAATCAAGAAATCGCCTAAAATTATGGGTTGAATAATATGTGATGTATTAAAATGGAAAAATGTGGTGCCTCGTGATAATTTATTGTAAATTCTTCATTTTAATTGGTGAAATCAAATTAAATTTTATTTTAAATGAGGATGATGATGAAAACTTCCTATTATTATGCAATGGTGTGCATTAGCCATTAGGTAAACTTTATTTTTACATACAAATACAAAATACTTGATTGACAAAAAATGTTCCTAGAAATTTTATGATAGAATTATGCATCATATTATTGATAGGTAATTGAATATGAACCGTTATAATTTGTTAATGAGCAGTATTTAATTAAAATTTTATTTGTCTCTAATATATGTCCAAATGATATGATATATAAATAAGGTAGCTATGAACAGTGCAAAAAATTCCAACTTTTTCACAGGCGGGTCCCACGCCTTCTGTCCTTCCCTGTGTTCATACACATAAACTTCGCTTTCAAGCCCCCAGAAAGAAAGAAAGAAATTAATCCCATTCCCCTTCTCAGTTCTCCGCCCCGCCCCGCTTCACTCTTCGGGAGACCTCTCCTTTCACCTCTGATCTCTCCTTTATACGTAACGCTTAAACACTGTGTACTTTGCTTTTTCTTCTTTCTCCCTCTTCCTACTTTTCTCACTTCTACTTCACCCTCTCTCTCTCTCTCTCTCTCTCTCTAGAAAGTTTCATTTTCCTTTTTCTTTCTCTTCTTTCTGGGACGATTGAGGTTCAAGAATAATCAAGGTTGTGTTTTGAGGAATGGGTTTGTGTGTTTCGGTGCACAAAGATGCGGAGACCCCATGAAGCTCCGTGTTGTGGTTGGGTCCAAGAATAGCATGGGCCGTGAATCCGTCGCCGGTCAAACATGAACGGAGTACTGTTAATGGAGTTGACTGTAAGCTCGCTGACCATCACCCACCTTATCGCACCCTTCGCCTTCTCGCCTTGCAACTGCTTCTCTTGACTTTGGTATCGTTCTTTGATCCTGCTTCTGAAGTCTGTGTGTGTGTTTTTTCCCCTTTTTTTGAATTAAGAAATGCTAAAGTTTTTGTTGTGGTCGTCTTTTTTCGTTTTCATTACTTTTTTTTTTTTGTTTTGTTTTTCAAAAGATAAGATATTGTTTCCTCAAAAAGTTGTGATCTTTCCGACCATGCTTCATGCCTGCTAACATATGAAGTCTGTGTTTTTTTACTCTAAAGTTGTGTCTTGAAATGGTAATCATCGTGGCCTGGAACGTAGCTTTCAATTGCCTGATTAAGGGTCTTCTTACTTTATAAAAGTTTTCCAACCAAAAAAAATTTGCTCTGAAAGAGTTTCTGAATTCCAGAATAGGAGTGGATATATATGTTTTATTTGTCTGTCATCTGAAGCACATGATGTTCTGGGCATGAAAGAATTTAATGTTCCTCAGATTACTGCAATCTTGGCATGTCTATTTAAAGATTAAAATGGGTCCAATAGATAATGCAAAACATCCAGATCGAGTGAGTAGCAACAGGCTGGTATTAATTTAAGGAATCTGCAGTGGCAGGAATAATTTATGTTGTCTGTTTATGCTTGTGATGCTAACTGTGCTGTTCCATTTTCAAATATATCTCCTTTCTATTCTGTAGTGTCAGTTTCTCCACCTTCTTCTTGTATGCTTTCATATGGTAGCCATTTTCCAGTGGTGCTCACAATCTTGGTGTGGAGAACTCATTTTTCTCTCAAATTATTATTTACCTGCACTGTGCCTTAACCCCAAGAGTTCTTTGTGCTGATTATTATTGTCTATGTGTCAATGATCTTCAGCTGTCAAACTGTGTATCTACCATTGTGCTATTGCGAAATGATAATTGCAAATTTGGAATTGGTGGTTGAGTAATGAAATAGAATGGACCATCTAGTCTGGCACCCTTTTCGTGCAAGCTCTGTATTATACTCATCAATGCCCTTTTGGTCCCCAACATTGATATAAATTGCTGTTGCAGCTTCTTGTTTCCTTTACCATCTATGGAGAAAGTGGTTAGCTTTTTGATGTGATGCTTAAGTTAACAGTGCTTTGCTCGTGATCTAGTCAGGCTGTCAGAGTATAACAATTTTGGTCTCATTGTGAATCTGTGATTGAAAATTCCATATAAAGAAACACCTGTTTTCGTCTTGCTTTCAGTCTCTTTATCTAAGATAGATTAAAGTATGTGGGGTTAATGGTATAGTTTGGATTCTACTGAATCCCGTAAATGTGAACAACTCCAATGAATCCATGAAATTAAAGAATTGTTTTCAGAATATTTTCACTTGCATAAGCATGTGGATGGACTTGTATATTGCCTCAGCATTTTTATTTTATACATTTTCTGGATATTCCTTATAGGTAGCAAGGAGGAGACATTCTTTGATTCCCAGATTTACTTGGAGTCCGATTGTGAGGATGACTTCTATAGCGTTAAAGGAGGTGAGTTTGATTTGATACATTTTAGTTTAAACTTTAAACCTCCTCCTAATCTATATATGCATACAACGAATATTTGAAAAAATATGATTTGTTATCCTGGGACAAGTAGAGCAACTGTTCTGAATTAATTAAACTGCAAATGCAGATTTTACTCCATCTCGAGGGAATACGCCTGTCCATCAGACCATATCTGTACCTCAAACTCAAATATCCCCGACAGAAAAGAAGAAGAGACTCGCTGAACTTTTCAAAGAAAGTTTAGGCGGCGATCAGGAGTTTAATGCTTTGGATGCTGTACCTGCCAAATCCACACTTGGAACGCCTTATTCCTCTGCGTGCAGCAACATGAGTCCCAGTCAAGAGCTCAAACATGCCCCGAAATCAGCAAAGACTAGAGACAAATGTTTCCTCCTGTAGTACCGCTCTCTCCAGGCGCAGAGCTTTAAGCATGATAAACGCAAAGTTAGATACGGTGCATCTGAGTCTTCAACAGCGCTGTTGGTATTACAAATGTTACTCTTCTCATTAAAGCTGCCTGCGACGCGATGTACGAGCGGCATTCCGCGTCGGCTTCTAGGTCATCATTTGATCCCTTCCAGTCTTTGCTGGAGAGATCCTCTGAGCGATTTCTTGTTAAACTTCTTCACGGGATCATGTTGCTTAGGACATCGCAAGATAATAAGAGCGATTCTCAAAAGTAGTGGATATATAGGTCAGTACAGCAAATCCAATCGAGCTTGTAACTCCTAGATATATCGTCTGCTTATCCTATTAATGTCTTCTCGTACTAGAGAATTCTGAAAACAGTATTGTTCTCATCTATTCTATTTACATGGATATCGTGGTATAGATGATTTTTGTGGTGGATGTTTTAGATGCTTGTGTTAAAAGGCGAACAAACATATTGGACCTGAAGGGTATCATGTCGTATTATCCCCTCGAGATGTGATAAAGTAGATTCTGCAGAACTACAAACTGCATTGACATTGGAGCATAAATCAATTCAGTAACGTTGATGCCGTCTTAACAAACATAACAACCCAGGATGCATAACAATATATAGCATATTATCTATAACCATTCAATTAATATACGTAATGTGATAGTGCATAGTACAATGCTTACCGGAGTGGAAGGAGAGTCCATTTTGAGATAGATTCTTTGAAACTGCAAAAATTGTGCCATGATATCCAGAATCAAACTTCACCACCCTCTAATACAGGCCTTATATCTGCCATCAACAGTCGCTACTCACTCGCCAATCTCTATGCGAGACTGCTAAGCTCTACGAAATGGCCATCATCATCCTCAAAATTACTTGTTATGATGCATCCCATAATTATCCAGTGCCATGAAGACTCCAATGATAAAGCTATGCTGCGTCGAAACACACATATACAGTTGGGCATACCTGCCTGTGACGTACCTCTATAGTTTTCCCAGAGAGAATATTCCAGATATAGCAGTTTCTAACAAATGAATAAAAGCCTGTAGGCAACTAAATAAACATTGGCATAAGATCTTTCTCCTACCTCACATGCCTTATAAAACCAAAGTTACTATATGAGATAATCCCTAGTAATAATCGAATTTCTTATAAAGTATTTTCATGATTCCATACCTGATATGTACAAGTCACATTACTAAGATTGCGAGCATAGTAACTCAAATGCCAGCATGGCTACTAAGATTAACCTCTCTCCACTCTATTAATCTATCTAAACTTTCCCAATAATCTTAAATCAAAAAGACACTAACAGCAATAGAATAGCACAGGCCGTCGTAATTAGCTTTTCTATATGAAAACTATGCTTCATTATCTCAAAGCGACTACAATCAATGAGACTCCAAAATGTTTTTATCATCAAATCTTGAGAGAACTAGCCTAGACTACTATGTATCTTTTAGGTAGCAAACAAGCACGTAACTTAAGCATTCAATCTATCAAACACAACAGAAAATCTAACCACTGAGCTAATCTCCCGTATAACGTAGTCCGTAATGTGAATGAAAGCAAAAGAAAAAATCACAGAAACCAAAGAAAAACAAATACCAACTGCAACAGCATCCATCTTCGTATAGCATCATCTTTGTGAACTGACGAAACGCGCATGAATCCATCTGAGTCATAGAATTACATTTAGACTACTTATACATGAAGCGTTTGCGACGCAACCCGAAGATTGCCCAGACAAATAGATGGTCGATTCTATTTCATTACTCCAACCACCAATTCAAATTTTGCATTATCATCTTCGCAATAGCACAATGGTAGAACACAGCTTTGAAGCTGACAGATCATTGGACACATAGACGAATAAGTGAATCAGCACACAAGACCTCTTGGGTTAAGGCACATGCAGGTAAATAAAATTTGAGAGCAAAAATGAAGTTTCTCCACGACCAGATTGTGCAAGCAACCACTGAAAATGGCTACCATATGAAAGAATACAAGAAGAAGTGCGGAAACGACACTACAGACAAGTAGAAAGGAGATTATATTTGAAAAATGGAACAGCACAGTTAATGCATCACAAGCCATTCCCAATCCACTCACAAATATCCATTTACCTTAACCTACATCTTTCTCGTGGCAAGCCGCACTAAACTTATAGAGAAAAAGAGGGTGTTTAATCTCATCCCGCAAAGTTCATCTTCTAGACTCCACATCACTCGCTGACTCAGGAATAAATTTAATTTGCTAAGTCATCGTAATGGAGTCATTATTGCCACAATACATGAGTTTTAAAGATATATCTAAATGCCTAAAGAGCCAATGCTTGGCATTATACCAACTGATAAAGCTGACAAATATCTAAATCTCTCGTATTCACTTGCCTAAAAAAACCCTCAATAACCTGCTAAACCCAGCCTGTAACCTACGACAAATATTAGGATTAACAATCAAAATAATATCCTCCCATCATTTTCCATCTCCACATCTTGACTCTCTTGGAATTCAGAAATCCTTTCTAACCCTCAACAAAACCCCAACCAAAAAAAACTAACAAAATCCATTAAAACTCCAATCGATCAAAAGGGGAATTAAAGAACCCCTCATTACATAAGGAAGGGATAAACTATATAGCACAAATTTTTAAGTAGCACTCTCGTTTTCTGCCACCCTGATATTATATAAGTAGGGAGAATCGACCCTTACATCCCAACAATTCTGAACCCACGCTTTTCTATACCATACCTCAAGGACACATACCTCTAGTATGTATATTAAAAACCAACTTTAAAGGAATAAGGTCGCAATAGGTAGCAGGTGTCAACCAACTCATTGATCTGCATAGATCTATCAACCTCTTCGAAACTATGAAGTGATATCAATCCAAACACAAATTATCTCGATCCTTCGCACCATAGCAAAAAATAAAAAAAATAATAGAAAAAGAATATTGAAAACAAGAATAAATTTACTGACCACAACAAATACAGTTTCGCGATATCCTCTCAAAGTTCATACCAAAGAAAAACACCCCCCAACATCAAACACCGTAGGATCAACAGTAGACCACCTTTCTGGAAACTACCCTTAACTTAGCCATCAATATATATGCCACGGATATATAGCAAGGACGAGAGAGGCCTGAAGGTGCTGAGTGATATGATAGTGTGATGGGTGGGTCACAAACCCTCCTAACAACAAAACAGTCCATAATCAGTACTTATCGGTATCTATGTTTTGTATCCCCGCGACGGTATGGATTCTAGCGGCCCAATCTAATAGAAAGCCCCCTTGGGACCCAACCACAACCACGGAGCTGTCAGTGGGCGTCTCCGCATCTTTGTGCACCGAAACACACAAACCCATTCCTCAAAACACAACCTTGATTTATTTCTTGAACACTCAATCGTCCCAAGAAAAGAAGGAAGAAAAAGGAAAATGAACATATCTAGAGAAGAGAGGTGAAGTAAAGTGAAAAGAGGAGAAAGAAGAAAAAGCAAAAGTACACAGGTGTTCCTATAGCTACGTATTAAAAGTAGAATCAAGAAGGTGAAAGGAGAGGTCTCCGAAGAGTGGAAGCGGGCGGGGCGGAGAACTGAGAAAGGGGGAATGGATTAATTTCTTTCTTTTCTTTCTGGGGCTTGAAAACGAAGTTTAGTTGATTTATGAACACAGGGAAGGACAGAAGCGTTGGAACCCGCCTGTGAAAAGTTGAATTTTTGCAGCTGTTCATGACTACCTTTATTTTATATACATATCATTTGGACATAATTAGAGACAAAATAAAATTTAATTAAATACGCTCATTAACAAAATTATAACGTTCATATTCAATTACCTATCAATATATATGCATAATTCTATATAAAATTTCTAAGGACATTTTTTTCAATCAAGTATTTTGTAATTTGTAAGTAAAAATAAAGTTTACTAATTGCTAATGCACACCATTGCATAATAATAGGAAGTTTTTCTCATCATCCTCATAAAATAAAATTTAATTTGATTTCACAATTAAAATGAAGAATTTAACAATAAATATCACGAGGCACCACATTTTTCCATTTTTAATACATCACATATTATTCAACCCATAATTTTAGGCGATTTCTGATTCATTTGTTCTTAATATAACTACAATTTCGAAAAATAGTAGTTGATTTACTTGAATTTATACCTACATATCTATCAAGTTTTATTGCTTACTGCATCATCATCATTATTATTATTATTATTATGTATTATATTTTATTATGTAATTATTATTATTATTAATTATTTAGGTAATGAATTAGTTTATCAAATCTAAATTAACCAAACACAATTGGGATGTGAATGATCCAATAGTTAGTGCCTGTGCAACCGAATGTACATGCGCATGGTGCCATAACGGTTCAAAACGACGTCGATTACTTGAATTAAAAAAAGTGCGATTACATCCACTTTAAAAAAAAAAAATCGCGTTCGATTCTCAGCAATCAACATATATTAGTGATATAATAGTTAATTAATGTGGATATATAGTTATGAAAATTCTGGTTATATATTATGAAATTTGGTTAATATAGTTCATTCATTGTGGATTATTTAAGTATCAATCAATATAATTGTGGAGTACTTTAGCAGAATTCATTCATTGTGAATTTTTCTTCATTCATTCATTCATTGTAAACATTTTTTACTTCATTCATTCATTTCATCGTGGAATTTTACTTCATTCATTCACTGTGGATATATTATAATAATTATTGGATATATAGTTATGAAATTGTAATTATATAGCTTATGAATTTATGGATATTTAGTTCATTTCATTGTGGAAATTTAGTTCAATAATATATTAGTGGATATTTAAGTTCATAATCATATGTGGATTTTTACTTCATTCATTCATTAAATTATTAAAAAATTTTTACATTCATTCATTTCATATATCATTGATGGGAATTTATACTATTATCTAAAAATAACTGTGGACCTATATAGTTACTGAAATTGTGGATATAGTAGTTATGAAGTTGTGGTTAATCGTTATGAATTTCTGGAATATATAAAAATGTTTATTTGGCCGGAGTGCCGAACCTGATTATCCTTCTTTTAAGTGGGACGCCGCATTTTTTTAACCAAAACGGCGCCGTTTTGCAACCGTATGCAACCCTTGCAAGGGTTGCATTTCGGTTACACAACATAATTGCGGTTGAATGATGGCGTGGTCTCTTTCAGCTTAACCATAATTCTTGAGTCAAACCTGAAAATAAAATACCTTAAACACTTATAAAGAAGGTATTTTTCACATTTTTAATTCAATTTAGCACAAAGAGAAAAGAAAATGTAAATTATGGGAGTCTAAATTTTTGAATTTTTTAAACTAAAATAATTTAAAATTTATACTTGCATAGGGTGCACGGTAAGCTAAAACAAGTAACATGCATACAATGTAGCGTGCATGAGTACATTATTACGCTACAGCATTAACCAAATTTCAAAATGGTCCATGGTTCCATAACGCATAAAAACTAAATAATAAGATAAGGTCCAAATTTTCTTATCTTAAAATTATATAATACTCATCATAATAGAGTTTTTATAAAATAAAAGAATGTATGGTATAATTAGAGTAGTATTAATTAATACATCAATTTTGTTCTTTATTCGTTTTTCTAATTCACTTGAGTTGTTAATGCCACTAAAAATAATTGTGTATATTAATAATTATTTTTCCGAGTTTTTGTACCCATTTTGGTCCTTGACTATTGGCTCATTTCTCAATTTGTGCATTCCGACTTTTTATTGCACCCAATGTGGTCCCTTGACTTTTAAAAGTTACCCCCAAAAATTTGGTCTCCGTTAGAAATTCCATCTATTAATGTGTTAAATGAAGGCAATTTTTCGTCGTTTACCTATTATAGTGCCAATATACTAGTCAGGGACCATTTTTGGGGGAATAGTCGAGAATCATATGGGAAAAAACGCATTTATTATTTCATTTTTTGTTTATTTCTATTTTTTTCTAAAGACTATCAAATAGAATTTCTATACATTTTTTTTTCTTACAAATATAAATAGTTAAATCCACAACAAAGTCAAAATTTAAACTTTCT
>VALG01006288.1:6522-20840 GCA_009835305.1 Ipomoea purpurea
CGGGTACGTGGGGAGTGGTTTTCGTTAGTTTTATTTGAGTCTATTATGATTGATGCGTATTGATGGTAATCCCGTTGAGCGCTAGGTGGTAGTAGGAGAGGTATGAACCCCTGTAGGCACTAAGTCGTATGTATGTGCAATGATACAGGCATCAGGTTTTGTTATACGTTTTACCCACTTCCCAAGATGTGGTAAGTATGGTTCGATGGTGCTTGCTAGGGGTGTGTAATTGGGTGGTGTTGTTACGTTATTTTTGCCCTAAATTTTTCGGTTGCTATCGTGTTATTGGTTTGGCATTGAGTCTTGTTGTTGGTTGCAGTTAAGCTGCTGTCGTCAGTATTGGATTACCTTGGGTTCTTGCTGTTCCAAGCCGTTGTTGGTGTTTTGCGAACCAACTACTTGTGTCCTAATTACGTGGAGCTTGTTCGGGTTCGTTCCTCGTCGCTGGGGGTTTCGTTCCTGGCTGCCGGGTCAGATGACATACTCCGGTTTGGGCCGCGGGCCATTCAATGTTTGGTTTTAGTTGCTGATCAAACGTTTTCCTATATCGGAGCTTGCGGTTCCGTGCGCTTCTTTTCCTGGCGAAAGGTCAAGTGGATGACATTCTTGCGTGGGCTGTCTGGTTCCAACTGGGGTTAGTGTTTGTTTGCGATTCATAAGACACGAATAGTTATGGTAGCTGCGTGTTATCATTCGTTGGTTCGAGTTTGCGATCAAGAGGGCTTCCTCCGTGTTGCGATATCGGGCGCAGTGGTGCATGCGGGGCCATCAGTGTCATGGTCAGCTTATTTTAGGGTGCGGCTGACCCTCATTGTCATTTTGAGTTGGCATGGGTGGATTGGTTTCCTGTGGCGGCCCACAAAGTGGTCCTATGGTGGTTGTGATATGGATGAGTTGTGGTTTATGAGTGCTTGGGGGAGGGGGGAGTTATGGGATTTTATGTTGGGTGATTTTTGGTTGCTCATGTGTGGGATTTGTTATTTTATTTGTGTTGGGATATGCGTTTCCGTTGTTTTAATCTGGCTGATCTGTTTGTGAATGCATTTGGGTGTCGTGGATAGTGTTACTGTTTGGCTTTGTTGTCGGCTTTTATAATTCGTATGGAGTCTGGTGATTTGGGATTGTGTTATTTTCAAAATTTTGAACTTTGCCCTGTATCTTTGCCTTAATCGTGGGGATTGTTATTTTTAGCGCTGATTCCTTTTAAGTTTATCGTGTTGGGGGGCGGGAGGAATCAGATTTAATAAAAAGTGGTGGTGTTACATGTACTTTGTCATTTTTTTGGGATTGGATTCTCGTTATATATATTTTTTTTTTTCCTCTCTCGGAAAATACCTGGGGTTTATAAAATCTTGCCTTCTCTGACATTGTGTGTAGTTTTACACCCTCGTCAATAGTGCGGCTGTGTGGGGTTTGCCGAGGGGGTGTGGGGGGGGCGCGGTAAGGGTTGTGGTTAAATCCGCTTGCTTGTGTAAGAAGTATTGTAGGGATTGTAACTTACAGATACATAATTGGTCGAATGAATGCTCAAAAAATAGATAAGTTAGTTAGCGCTTTTTTGTTATCACGTCATGCGATTATAGTGTCCTACTTCGAGACTATTGTTACACAAGTTCTTAAATCGTCTGTGATATCGTGTTAGTGTTTATTAGCAGGTCATGTTACGTGCGTTCTGATGTCCTTTACCTGGCCATTATTTGGAGAGTTATAATGTGTTTTATTAGCCATCAAAATTGTATTTATGTATAGGTTTTGGGATGGGATCGATTTGTATTTAAGTATCAGAGCCTTGTTTGCTTGTTTGTGCATTTAGGTGTTACAAAGTATGTTTCTCTCCACTTGAAGTTAAAAAAGTTGAGTGATTATTGGTATCCATGTATTTGTGTGATGCTAGTTTGGTAGTGCCATAAGGTAAAGAGCAAGGTATTTAGAATGTTATAAGTGATGAATGAATGGATAGCTATGGAGCTCTTTAGATGAGCGATGATAGGAGTTGTGGGTGTAGTATTATTTTTCATGTTTTATGGGTCATTTGGGCAAACCGAAATGTGCAAAATGTGTGAGCCAAGAGGATCAACGGCAATTGCAATTATCGCACATCATTGTCAACGGTCTTAGTATTTTCGACCATTTGGATGGAGTATTTTTGGGGCTAGAGTTGTTTATTTGGTTGGGTATATTTTTGTTATTGGTTTTTTTGTTTTTTGTTTTGTTTTTATTTTTTTCGTTTGGGTTTTTTATGTATTATGTGTGTGTGTTAGGTTTCGTTCTAGCCATGAAAGAATGCTCCAACATGAGTGAATCTTCGCGCCATTGGATTAGAAAGACAAAAGATATTTACAGACATTTTTAAAAACCATTAAGCACATTCATTGGTGCTGTTAAATTGTATGTGTTTAAGATAAATAGCAAGAAATATATTATCAGTTTGGCGTATTATCTATAGCTATGAATGGTGGTTTCTTTGGCGTCGCGTCTACGCCCATTTTGGCTGTTATGTGAGTCTGGATTTCTATGGGTTCGGATTGTAGGGTCTTAGTTTTGAGTTTGTTGGTGTTTTTGGTGTGACTTGTTTATGTGGCAGTGCGTGTGCACTGATGGATGGGAGCTCTTCTAAGATAGGCGATTTATGGTTGGCGTTATCTTTTTGCTAACACAAGCGTGGAGAGCTATCGTCCGGGTGGCCCGTATTTCTTTGTATGGTTATGTAGCTGTTACCGGCTCTGTGTTCTTTCAGTTTATGTTGAATTCGATTTCACCCATTTTCTAACGTCCATCAGGTACCAGCGTAAGGAGCGTGAACGCTGAGTCTCGGCCATCCTGCTAGTTTCTTGTTGTTCATTGTTCCTTTCATTTATTTTGTTTAGGTTAGAATTATTAGGATACTTTTTGGGTAGATATTATAGGGGTTCTTTAGACGATGATGTTTAAAGCCTTAGTAGTTTGTAAGCTAAGATCATCGTTTTGATTTTCAAGACGGTTTTTATTTCCATAGTCCGATTTTCAATAGAGTAGAATCGTTATTTTCCTTTTTTGTCTTATTTTATTGTTGCTATGGGTTTTACTGGGTGCTATTTGTTTGTGTTTTTCTTTTTATATTTTGTCTTCCTTATGTCTATAGTAGTTTTGTGTTGGTTAGGGTTGTTGGTTGAGTTACATTGAGATTTCCTAGATGCCGTTATTTGTCGGTTTGATTCTTAATTTCTGCGGTGTGTGTTGTGTGTGCATTAGAGGGGTAAAACCTATTAGGGTTCCTTTGTTGTTGTACAAGTATCCGTTGTGTGTGTTCTGTGTGTTGATACACTGGTGTGGTCTCGCGATTACATTTGTCCGTGAAGGCACGAGAGCTTTATTAGGGATTGTTGATTGGAATCGGTAGGGACAAGGGGTCAATATTCTTCTTGGACCCGTTCTCACAATTGTGCATGTGAGTGTCCCTCTGTAGTGACCATTTAATCTCACGTTTAACCCTTAGATTTTTTTTGTCGTAACAAATAGTTGGGAATAAGTGGTAGTGGTTTCTATGGTTGATTTGGCTGGAGAGTCTTTAAATTGAGTTGGGAGTTTTGGGTAATCGTTGTTGTTACGAATAGTGGGCACAAACCGCGTGCGTTTTGGTCTGTCTTGTGTTGGGGTGTGTCTAAGTGTTTTCGGCTTTTAGTCATTGATCATTTGAATATGGCATGCTTATGACCGTGGAAAACCGAATTTTGGTCATTTGCATATGTTCTGTAACTTTTGTTCCGGGTGCGAAATTTGGATTTAATCCCCCGTTGTATATCGCTGTTTTTTTTTTAATCCGTAGTTTTTACAATTGATCAAGTATGTTTCCTCCCATTCTCAAACCCTATCCACAAGATTTCACAAGTTTCTTGTGGTCATCGCTCTATACTCTAACTATGCACTTTAACCGTGAGACCACATTTTACTTCTTGCTTTTCCACGAGATCAAATTCTCACCAATGAAAACATAAAATACTGTTGTAGATCTTTGGTCTTCCTTAGACCTCGGCCTGCATAATCTGTGTGACAACCCTAAATTTTAAAACTTTTAACGCTTATGAAATAAAGACAATTCTATCATTAAATTCCAAACGGAGCATAACTAAATATAATGTTGGGGTGTTATGCCACCTCTGAGCTGGAGAACTCAGATGCACAGGCTAAGCTATCTAAACAGTAGAAATCATCAAATCAATGTCAATTACATCATCATGGCACGCAGGCCGATAAATGAACTAAGCTAGCTAAGCCACGGGTCCAACTAGCGCGCTCCGGAGCTACTCATCTGTGCCTGAAAGTCAAATATATCTGTTCAGCGAATAATGTTGGTAACCAACTCCAACGCGTTAAGTACAATATAGGTAGGTGTATACAAGGAAAACCATTTTGAAGCCGGAATACATATATACTTATGAAACACTAATTTAAAACCCGAGAGAAGACTCAAATCAAGCAAGGGTAGGCACATTCAATGTAATCCACACATAACGATTCTAGCATGCATCCTAAGTCACAAGACTATTTCCATATTAATCATATTAGTTGTTCTCAATTACTAATGTTGATCGCAACCTAGCAATAAGACATGTAAACACATATGGTGGTGCCGCAGGACCAATCGCATGCCCATACATGAGGGGTCCAGCGCATATAGCTCTGACACGGCCGCCGAAGCACCCTGCTTGTATTGTTTTTTACTCGTTTTGTGTTGGTGCTTCAGATTGTAAACAATGTGTTGACTCGTGTCTTTATTTCAGCAACAAGGAGGATTAGGATGCGCAACCAAATCAATGGTACCTTGCAGCCTCATTTCCATAATTCCGTTGTTTGGTTAGTTCTTTGGTGTTGTGAACGTTTTGATTGGGCAACAAGAACGGTGGATTCTGGCAGCCCGAATTAGTAATGTTGCTATTGGTGTAGTTGTGGGTTTGTATTTTATTGTGAGTTCTTGGTATTGTTGGTTCGTTTGGTTTGGTTTTTTTAGGTTTGTGTTGTTGTTTTGGTTTGGTTTGTTTTCTTTTTGTTTGTTTTTTTAATTTATCGGTTGGTTGTTGTTTTTTTGTTTTTTTTGTGTTGATTGTTTTGTTTTTTTAGTTGTTTTTTTTTTTGTTTTTTTTTGTTTTTGTTTGTTTTTGGTTTTTTATGTGTTATCTTGATCTTCTGGATATAGGTTTCGTCTGTGTTTTCGTTTGGCTGGGTTGAGGTTGTTTGCTTGTGTGTTTCTTGTTGGTTGTGTTATTTTTTAGGTTTGTTAGGTGGGATTAAGAATTGAGTTTCCTTGAATCGTCAGACCAGATTAGCTGGACCGGGCCTACTAAGTACTATTTATAGGTTGTTGGATCTTGATTTTTTTACTGTTTAAATTGGCTGTTTGGGGTATGTCTTGTATTTATTGGTGGTGTATTTTTGTCGTTAATATAGTTAAGTATATTTAGGTTATTATAAGGTAGTGCTATATTTCAGTTTATGGTTTTGTAGTGTTGGTTGTTTATTTATGTGGTTAGGTGCGTTAGGTGGTAGGGTTTGGTTTATTAGGATGGTTGGTTTTAATATATTGTAGTTGTGTTGTGTGTTATGTCTCGGTATTATTGAGGTGATGGGAGGTGTTGGTTTTTTCTGGGAGAGGTTTTTATATGGTTGTGTATTGTGATGGTTGTGTGTTGTTATAGTTTTTGGTTATATATCATATTGGTGTTATTTATTGGGTAGATTTTTATCTCCCTTCCATCCCATTTTACCGTGTTCCGTAGATGCATTTCCTTTTTGATCCGTTCCATAAATAGGTGTCTTTAGCATCTTTTCTATGAAAATTTAGAATTCAGAGTTCACCTTTTTGTTTTTATTTTTCTAAATTGCCTTAGATTTTTCCAAAATGTTATATATAATTGGCTAGGTGCGATGCAATTGGTTAAGTTTTTCTATGGATAATTGGGACCTCAAGTCTGCAACAGGGGCTATTCTATCTAATCTATATGTTACTCAAGTTCTGTATTTTCTGCCATTTCTCATTATGCTTTTCTCTTCATAACCTAAGTTTCTCTGCGCGAGGCGAGTGGTTCCAATGTTTTTGTCTCATACCTTTATGTTTTCTTGCTTCTCCCATGTTTTATCTCTATCAATATCTTGTTGTTTCTCAACCAAACGATTTTTACCAGATTTAATTTCGTTGGATCTTTATCTGCAAAACTAACCTTGGGGTCAAAAGGGTTCGGCCTTTGTCACTCACTCCTCTCTATTGGTTTGCGCTTTGTTTTGGTTTTTTGGTTTTTTATCACTGTGTATAGAGTCTCAGGATGTTTTTGTAATGCTTCCAGTGAGCTTTTCCTGATCGTCGCCGTCAAGTTCCTTAGACTCTCAACCGAAGGTGTAAGTGGAGGCATTCCATATAGGAAAATCTCCGTATCTATGTTTTCAAGGTGGAATCCGAGTTATTGGTGGGCGCCATATTCCTGGTCTTTATCCCTCATGCGTTCTTTGTCTTTATCTTGGACTTTTGACTTTTTTTTAGGGTTTCTGAATTAATATTTGAGTTCAAGGTGATAATGATGCATGGTGTTTTGAGGTTGGCGAAATGCAAATACTTGTAATATTCATGTGAAGTTCCTTGCGAATATTTTAATCTGAGGGAGTTAAGGTGGTAAAAGAATTTTTCGAAAGGATCCTTATATTTGCTGTTTAAGGATCTTGATTTATCGGGTTTATGGAGAGCTTTGTTAAGGTTCATGGTTAGAGTAATGTACCAAGGGTACAAGTTGGGAAAAGTAAATGTGCGGGGGATGTACTTATTGTAACTTATACTTTCTTCTTCTCGGAGGTATGTCTATAGGTATATTAATTGGAAAATGATGAGTTTACCTCGTTATTGTTGATTTTGTTGGTTCCTTAGGTTTACTTGGGCTAATGTCGTAAAGGTTCAAGGAGAAGACATGTGTATGTTTTTTGATTATTCGCTGGTGTTTTTCTGGTGGAATCTAGAGTGTGGATGTTGTTATATCTAATTTGGTTAATAGTTTTTTGAGCTTTATTAGGTTGTATTGGTAGCGTTGGTTTGTCGTAGTGTTTGGTGTTGTGGATGTTTTGACCTTTTAGTGGTGTTGTTTACGAGTGAGAGGGGATGAAGTATATGATGATCCTAAAGGATGATGTTCTATTGTTTGCTTGTTTGTTATGGTGTTTGTGTTGTGTTGTCATTGTCTTGTGTATGGGACAGGTGGTCAAGGGGTTATAGATCGAGTTTGGATTTCAAATTTTTTTGGCGTTGTGTTTTAGATTTTTTGTTGATTATGGGATCCAATTTTTATTTATTTTGCTATAAATATATAATATTCATGAAGCATTTGGTTTCAGTATGGTTTTTTTGCGCCTTTTGCAGTACTATTCGTCTTTGACCTATGGACCATGTCGTAACTGCGGATAATAGTGGTTAACACCGTACCTGATTAGCTTTAATATGCACCGCATATGAGAGGAAGATCACATTGTGTGTGTGTTGTGGTTTAATTTAACAGCGTTATTTGTTGGCATTATCTTGGTTCAAGCACTGTTGGTATTGTAATTCGCTGGAAGCCGGCCCGTGGCTTGAGGAGGTATGGGTGGGGTCCATGCTGAGTGGTATGTGTCCTAGTGTGGTGTAAGGGACGGGTGGGATATGAGGGATGCGATCTCAGGTGCGTTCGGTTTGTTTTTTCATTCTTGGTGGTGGTTATTTTTAGTGTACGAAGTTTTGGGAGCTTTTAGGTTGTGTTTGTATTGAGCTTGGGCCAATCACGTTGTTTGGGGGGAGGAGTACGGTTTTAAATTTTGTTTATTCTAGAGCGCGCGCTTCCGATTTTTGGTTATTTAAATGGGCCATGGTGGTAATTTAGCGGCGATTTAACTACTCAGAGATTCCCGTACTACTATTTAACCAATACTTTCTGCTGAGTTAGTATTTCTCTTATGGTGAGAATTACTACTGCCGTTTTCATATTTTTTTTAGATTAATCATTCTCGATTTCAACGACAGCTGTATGATATAATTGACCTACGTGACGACTTACGCCGGTGTATTTAGTATGAACATGATCCGTATCATATGATGTTTCTTTTTTCTGTGTATTTTGTTTAAGTATGATGATTGTGCTGTTTTTTTGTACGGTTAGTGTCATTGTTTGAGTTTATTATTTTAGATTGTGATTTTTAGGATGTGGTTGTTATGGTCTGGAGATGGGGCGTGATGTAGGGCGGATATGTGGTGGTTTTGTGTGAAGGTGGTTGGTTTGGTATGGGCACTTTTAGTTAATTTGCCTTTTATTTTTGTTTTCTTTTCGGCTTTCTTTTATGGCGGTTCATTTTTCGGAGTCTTTGGTGATATGTGTTATATAGTATTTTGGTGTATGGGTGTTGCGGGGGTATTGTTGGGTTTGGTATTGTAGTTTTGGCAGGAATCTTATTATTTGGTGTGCTGTGCGGATTTATGGTGTGGGGGTTAGTGGTAGAGGGGTATATATTATATATATTTCGGGGAGTCTGGATGAGGTCTTTTTTGAATTCATTTTTTTTTTTTAAGGGGTTGTGATTTTTAGTTATGGGTTTGTTATTATTGTTATGTTGTTGTTTAATTTTTGGGTCGTTGGTTTGAGTGGATGGCTTTGGTTTATTTGGGGGGTTGATGTTGGGACGTTTTATGTTTTATGCGATTTTATTTTTTTATTGTTTTTATGTTTCGTTTTGTGTCTGGTATTATTGTTATGTAGTTTTTTGGTCAGGTGATTATCTGGGGAGTTTTGATTGAGGTTTTTGGATGTTTATTTGTTTTGTTGTTATTTTATATGTTTATTTTTGTTTGCTTTTTATTCTTTGTCTGATGCTGCTTTTGTGTTGGATGTTAGTTATGTTTCTGTTTTTATAGCTGTTCGCCTTTGATATCAGCCGTATCTGAATTCGTGTTAACTCATTCTCGGTCCTCTGGTTTTGGGTGTTATTTACTTATGCCGAGTGGTTCTTCTTAACTCATCCCACTTTTTTGTGTGTTTCTCTTTGCTGGGTTTAATTTTGTTTAATTCGGATTTCTGGTGGGAGGGTGATTGAAAGAGGTTTAAATTTTTTTAGAGTCTATAGCCTTTGGATTCGCGTTTGTCTCCTTGATGCTTGGATGATTTTTCGTCCCTGCGTAGGTACCCAAATATTGAGTCTCGTTCTGCCACCTACTCATGGTCTAGTTTATTGGCATACACGTTGTTTTTGTCATGGGTGATTGGTTGGACGAGAACCTCCTCCGTCCATTTTTTTATTTTTTATTGATTTTGATTTTGCTCGGGTGACGATGTGCGAGATTTTGTATTGTTGTCGCTTCCGTTTGGCAATTTGTATTCGGTACTACCGGCCTAAATGGATTGTGTGTTTTGTGGAAATGGAGCTGGTTGTTTGTTTATAAACGTTATATGTGTGTGTGTGGAGAGTGTGTGGTGGTGTGTGTGAGGTGCGTGGGTTAGGATGATGTGCCGATGTAAAGATCTCCAAAATATAAAAACTCAACGCCGTAAACTAGGTTGATACTAAGTGATATTTACTGATTATTTTTGTGTTGTTATTATAGGGTAATTTGCTGTGTGTAGTTTGTAACATTATTTATTCGGTCAATGATACTATTTGGTGACATGAATCCTTAGGTATTAGTAGTACCTGCCCTTTTAGATGGATCTGGTTATTTGTGGGGTGGGAAGTTGCTGAGGTACTTTAAATAAAATTTGTGAAAGAGGTTGGTTATTGATATTTATATTTAGATTACATGTAATTTGTGACAATTGTTAAAATTGAGGTAATTTGTTCAAATTGTTTGATTTGGTTATTAGGTTTTTTTGAGGGCTTGATGATAATAGGTCTTATCCAACATATTTGTTGGCTCTTATGAACCTGAGGCCAATATTTGGGTTGTATTCATTCGTGTGGTGGGGGCAAGCCGTTGGTGCACCATGGTTCAAAAATCGGACGAGGGGGTGTGATTTTTTTGCGTTTTGACTTAAAATGCGACGTTCCCCTAGTATGTTTTAAAAAGAGAGAGAGGAGATATCAAGTTTTTCGATTCCCCTCAACAGCATTATTGTTTTTTTTTTAGGGCTTTGTGTTTTCGTTATTTTGTTTTGGTTTATATTTGTTCGGATTTCGATTTTTGTTGGAGGATTTGTTTTTTTTTTAGTTTTTTATTTTTTGTTTAATTTTATGGATATTTTATGGTTCATTGAAAATCATTGTGGGGTTATTTTTTTAGTCTTCTAATGTTATGGTGCCTGGGGATTTTTGTTATTGTTTTGTTTTTTTTCTCAGTTCACTGGTATGTGACTGGTTATAGAGTTGAGTGTTGTTTTTATTGGAAGTTTTGTCAGAAGTATGTTTATTAGATTTTGTGTTAGCTGTTTTTTGGTCTTTTCTAAATTTAGCACACACTAGTGTTTGGGTAATAAATTGTTATTACCTTTTGTTGGAAATCGACTGATTTTTTTTAAGTGTGTGGTAAAAAGCGGTCTGTCGGTTTTGTTGTATTCAAACGACGTCGAATTTTTGGTTGTAAACTGTATTTTGGTGGCGTAAGCAACGGTTGTCTATCAATGCAGTAATATTTGTTTTTGAGACGTTAACCAGGGCTGATTGGGGTATTTTATTTTTGGGGCATTATTATATAAGGCCCTTGCCTTATCAGTTTTGTTAAAGAAGAATTTAAAGATATAAGATAGTAGATTCTTTTGGTTGCATATAGAAAAAAAAATTAAACTAATTTCTTTTACAAATAAAAGTAGTCAGTTTTTGGGATTCGGGTTATCTGATTTGGCTCTTGTCATATTGCTGCTGGAATGGGTAGAGAGGACGTATGGGAGGCCATATTTATTTCTTTTTCCGGTAATGTTCAAGATTTATGCTTTTACCAAATAGACAACACTTTCAAAGGTATATGTTTGTATTTTGCTCAAGATACCTTTGAGATTTTTAATCTCTTTTTGGTAGTAACTTTATTCGCTGGGTTAGAAATGAGACATAGGAAATAATGTCGTTGATGTTGTTAGGATGCTGTTCGCTTACATGTAGTTGGGGGGCGGAAGGGAGTTGGTTTAGCGTTTGGTTTCTAAACTATGTGATGGAGGTGGATGGAGAGTATTGGCTGAGTTTATTTTATTTAGGTTAGATCTGTTAGCGGGGTTAAGGGAAGGGCGGTGGGGTATTTATTATGAGAGAGTGTGGGTGTGAGTGATTTTATGTTCACGGTTGGATTTTTGGGTTTGATGGCTGGTGGGGGTTTTTGGGTTTGTGGTGCTCGGGGTTGGAAGTTTATGGTACTTTTGTCATATAGGTGTGTTTCTCAATATGTGTATGGGAGGGGTGAAGGGTTGGGATTGTTGGTAACCGGTTTGCGGTAGGTGATTGTGGTAATACGTGCTGTGTTTGGGGGGCTTATTCTATTGTTTATTATCGGGGTGTGTTTTTTGTATTTTTTTTATTAATTATTTATTTTTTTGTTTTATTTCTTATAGGTTTATTTTTATTAGGATTTTTGATTATTTATTATTATTATTTTGATTTATTTTTTTGGTAGGTACGTGGTCTTGAGGGGGTGGTTGGTATAATGGTGGGGGGGGTATTGGACATGGGCTAGTTTTTTACGCGCATTGCGCGATTGATGATAATGCCCAATGTTTTTTTTAGAGATAAGTTAGTGGGTTTTGTGCGTTTTTAAAGGTAATATCGATGTGATTATTAATTTACGAGGGGGGAGGAGATTGGTATAGTTTTTTGGTTTATTTTATATGTTTGATGTAAATATGGGTTTCATGAGCATAGAGTTGAGGAGGTGTAGTTATAGTGGTTGAGATGATCTGGGGTTTATTTGTCTGGGTATTGTAATGGAGGGAGGGTAAACAGGGTTTTTGAGAGTGTGTACTATGATATGCAAATATTATTATATGTTTTTATTTTTTTTCTATATGATTTGCTATTATATATATTTATGTCTAATAATTATATTTTGGTGTAATTTTTGTTAGTAAAATTTAATATTTTTTTTATTTTTGTTGGGGAGGTTTTTCTTGTGGTGTATTTTTGTTTTTTTTTATTTGTAGGTATGGTTTGGTGTGGAGGGATTTGTTAGGGTGGTTGGGGTGGTGTTTGTTTTGTTGTGAGTGATCTTGTTAAGGCTGTTTTTTTCTGGTTTGTTGAAGTTTATGTGTTGTTATTTTTTCTTGTGTACCGGGGGAGGTACAAAGGAAGAACAAATAAAAATGTAAGGGCATGAAGATATTAAAATAATTAGACTAATAAGTTGAAGAGTTAAACTTGCCCTTGAAATCATGCAACAACGGAAACATTTTGTTTTTTTTTTTTGAAGGGGATAGTGTTCCCCTTAAATTTGCCTGTGCTGATTGAAAATCTTTTTGTCGTCAATAAATACCCAAGTAGTTCAATATGAAATTGGTTTGCATTAATAAAATTTGTTTTTTATATTTTAAAAACAATTTTATTATTTATTATCTATTATTATTATTATTATTATTATATATTATTATTATATTAATTATTATTATTATTAAATACTATGTAATACCACTGTAGGGGGTCAATTCTTTTGACGAACATAATATTGCTTTTTTTTTTTTGAATACCTTTGACCCTATTACATTGTAGTATGCTGTTCATATACTTTTCTCACATATTTAATCTAAACCAGCTAGTAGTTTTTTTTAAATAGTATCTTTTACCAACCCGTGTTCTGATAATATTGCGCTGGGTCAAATTCACTAATATAATCCGCTAACGCTACTCGCTAACTACTGATTGTGCAACCAAAGACATGCGAGACGGTAGTTCTCCTTTAATTTGTTGTGTGATTTGAAATACTCTCTTTGTCACAAAATCCCTCAAGGTGGTTAATGAATGACATTGGCTTTATTAATTACATTTTTTAATTTTTTCAATGATATTATAAAGTACTTGGTATGTACTACACTTTTTTCAATCGTTATGAATGTGGTAACTATGTCCACCTTGCAATGTGGACAACAAGTTTTATGTTCATAATTAATGAACCTATATGTTCATAAATTATAAAACTATATATTCATCAATTTGAACTTCAATTCATAATTATTGAATCTAAATATTGCACAATTACAGAATCTCATGTTCATACTTACTGGAACCTATATGTTCATAATTATGAAAGCTATATAATTACATAATTTTTTTAACTCTCATTTCACAATTATTGAATCTCTATATTCCATAAATACATAGGACTATATGTCACTGTTCCAACAGAAAATAATGGCACGTTTTTAGGATTTGAATAAAAAATTTGACCTTGTTTTTAATTGTTAGTTAATTGAAGTTGTTGGGCAGGAAATGCATAGGAGGGTTTTACATAAAGGGTTGACAATGTTTTTTGGAAGTTCATTGGTAATGGGTTACATGACGATATTAATTTTATCCAATAACAAGCTGACACAAACTCCTATGGAACGGCAAAACTAACGTTAATTAAAATATTACACGGATAGACTAAAAACCGGTGTGTGGTATTTAAGTAAACTTTAGTTGTTAATTATAAATCTGATTAATTTGTGATAATCTGAGCCAGTTCATTTGAATTAAAATCTGTGACGGACACATTTTTGTTACCCATGTTTATTAGGCCTAATCCTCTTGGACTCTTATTAGTGATAGTAGATAGTTATGATATATAGTATATAGAATATAATATATACTATATATTCCCATATGTATGTAGTATGGAGTGTATGGAAAATACATAAATATTAATCAATTTCACATTATACATTCTTCAAACTTACTAGATGGGGTTTGGGTTTTTGGGCCCCAAGGAGTCCAACAACAGACCTTTTAGCTGGAGAAAAACTTTCACAAGTATTTGCTTAAGTGGGAATAAAAATGCTTGCAAATGACTTGTATTACTCCTCCTCCGGGTGTTCAACTTGTCGATCCTTACTAAGGGGTGGAAGGGAGCCTCTTATATAGCAAGCAAATCTCCCTCCTACCGTCTTTGAGGCCATCGAAATGGGTCGACCTTCCGAAGGCAGTTATCACTATCGACGCCGTTAGACCCGTTACTGAAGTCGCCAACGGCTTCTTATGAGTTCGTAACAGTCTAACCGTAGTCCTGCCCTTAAATGTCCCATCGCTCCTGTTTAAAATTGAGTCCTGCTTCAGTGCTCTCAACAGCTCCTCGAATAGAGTCTCTCCCTTGGGCTTGTGGCCCCCGTCGACTCCTCGTCCTTGACCCAAGCTCTCACGTGCGCTTCTCCTTAGCAGCCCTACGCCTGGATCTTCTT
>VALG01006291.1:0-13094 GCA_009835305.1 Ipomoea purpurea
CATGAAATTATAAAGCAGAAGATTATACGACACTCTGAAAAGTAATCTTAAATCAAAGTCGAAAGCAAAAAGTGGTCGAACAAGCTTTGACTTTATTTTAGGATCACTTTCCAGTGTGATCGCGAAATTTCATAAGAAATTTTAACAGTAGTGGTACACAACTGTCTTTTGCTCATTAATTGACTCTCATAATACTCTACGCAGTTTTAAGCGCTGAAAAAGTTTAACTCCAAACGAAACCACATAATGCAACTACAAACAGTAAAGAAATCAGATGAAAGAAAATGTTTATTACTTGGTTGCCTAAACCAAGAAGCGCCACATTTACCGTCTTGTGCTAGACAAAACGTGCTTTTACATTGGAAATCACACACCGAATCGGGGAACGGGACATGTGTACCCATCCACCTTAAAAGTGAGTTGTAACAACCCCGAGATTTTTAAAACTTTTAAAGACAATATAATAAATATAAACATGCCTCACTCCAAATCCTTTCTCCAGATATGGATACAAATAAGCACAAGTGTTAAGATTTATGCCACACCTTGCTAAGAACTCCAGGTGCCACAGCTGAATTCTAATAGTCTCATCAGTATCAATACAAACATGACCAGGCCGAAAGGAAAACTATTCATAAATCTAAGGCAACAACATCGGTGCATTAGCTGAATGGCTCTCAACTTCAAGTGGATGAACTACATCTAAAACCTGCCTGAGAAAGCCAAATGATTACTTCTGTTCAGCGAGAGATGCTGGTAAACCACTGCCAACCGTGAAATAAATAACATATACACATATATATATATATACGAAAACCATTGCTTGAGCCATCAAAAGAAGATCATTACCTACGAAACTCAATTATCGCTGATATAAACCTCAGAGAGGAATCGAACTTCGAGCATGAGTAGAAATACAAGAAAGTTATATCATAGGACATAACAGTTAATATCAAGTAATTAGCCCAAGCTAATTTCACTCAACAGACAATGAGGTAGTATAATCTTTTTTGCAAAGTAAGCCTTACGACACTATATCATCCTAATCCAATAACCGCTCGCCCATTAAACAGTACCAAAAATTTAAATGTCACATAAGAGTTACCTCATATACAACACATCCATATCCATCAACACAACACACTTTGTCGTGCGCCACAAGGACAATCCAATGCCCATACATGAGGGTCAGCGCAATATAGCTCTGACACGGCCCTCAGCAGACATCCCTTAACCCTGCCCTGAGGCCGACACAGGGGTTGAAATAAAAACCGACCGAAAGGTTTAACCCAAGCAGCTTAGATCACTAGGAAATTGGAATTGAACGCAACCGAAATCAGTTGGAGCCTAGAGTCATGCCTCAAGAGTTTAGATCTATCTGACCGCCCGATGCAAAGCGAAAAATGACCGCAATCTCTATTGGTGACCAACCCTAATATTGTTAAGCAAATCATATTATAGAATATATTCCCATAAAAGAATAAGGGAATAATGTACCTGACCGATCCATAAACTATTAAAGTTCGCCAACGGCCTGGTCCTTAACAGTCAGTATAGTCATTTCTCAACCCATCCTGACAAGCCACTGCCCATAATCCATTCTTGCATCGCAACATCATATTCGCGTTATCTGTATGCCAGCAGCCTTATATAGATGATAATTAGTAGTAACCTAAAACTCGAGTCGCAAGAATCTGATTTTGCAGTAGTAACAGTTCATGGTAGATGGTTATAACGAATCTCCATGAAAAACTGACCCAGTATTTAAGCCAAGGACCGATGAAAGCAAGTCCAACAAATCGGGGTTAACAAATTGCATGCATCATAAAAATTCACAATAGTCAAAATCTCACGCAAACCACAATTAGCAACGATTTGAAGAAACCAAATGGGATATAATCATACAAAATACCTGGCGTGATCCTTCACATACAAATTAATACTAAGGGTGTTCCATACGCTTCTTCCCACCTAGGTCCAGACGGACTACCAATTTCAACTAACATCAATATAATAACACTCATACACCTACGAGAATCGGTATCCGAACAACATCCATTCACCATCAATAGACTCCCAACCTGTAGATAAAGAATCGGCAATCCCGTGTTATAGCGACACCACGGGATGTTGGGGAATCATAAAATCGGGTTCCCAACTGTTATCAGAATCTAAATACATTATTTTTTTTTAAATTACATCCCAATTAGAACCATAATTATATTTACATCACGAATTGCTTTAATAACATCTTTAAGTTTTTATTGTCAATCTTGTAGCACGCAAGAATCAAGATATAATAGATGTATTTACAAAAATAAATAAAAATTACCATAATTAAAAATACTAATAACCGTAAAAATAGATATGAAATTAATTTTTCAAAGAATTTATAATAAATATTTATTATTTCAATAATCACCCTAAATTATAGTTTACCTATTCCAAATAACAACTTTACTTACAAGCAAAATACAATATTTATATGGAATTACATATCCAAGAAGTTACAAGTAATTACGAAAGATATACAAAACAAAATCTCTACTCATCTCAGCATACAGAAATTCCTATAAGTATTATCAAAATATAATTATTGTAAAATCAGCTCTCTATGATTACATAACAGAGCCGCGAGAGAGAGGATAATTCGAATAATGAAAATCAAATGTTTTACAAGCTACACATATATTTGAGCCTAAATAATATTTGTCCACACAATAAAAATATTGGCCATAAGTTCATAAAAGTTAAAAATTTTTAATATTTACAAACTAAAAGTCTACATTATTTGTATTGTACTGACGAGGAATGTACGTGTTAAATATAAATTTATACCCATAAAATAGCCATATGTACATCTACAGAACAAAAATATATGTAGCTAATTCCCCCCATGATTACAATAATCAATTAAAATAACCCAGTTTTTGTTACCCTTTAGTAATACATGCATATACTTCTCTATACTGATCATTACTGTAATTAGTTGATATCTATATATCATAATAGATAGTTACATGTAGTTATTAAGTTAACAGTAGTAGTAAAACAATAAAACCTAATTAATATCAGTAGCTCTCTGATTTTCAATATATATATGTAGAAGAAATAACAATTACATACAAAATCAAATAACAATAAATCAGGTAGGGTTATAAGAATTATATACTATAGAAATTTTTAATATATGAGTGCAATTGCAAAGAAAATTCCAAAGTATCACTTAGGATACATGACCGGTTCTAGAATCTATATGAACGAAATCATTAGTGATCGATCAGTAAGATGAAAATTTGAAATTAGAACAGAGTTCAGATAAGTAATAACAACATGTGCAAAACTAAGTTTATGTAATTAATAATACCGAGTCATGGACTAATGAGAATAATAGAGGCCAAACCCAATAGAGAAATAGAGTCCAGCAACCCGGGTGAGCGAGTGGCAAAAAATATTATTTAATGACTATGCAATCCGATATTCACATTTAAGCAATGTGCATTACGATTTAAAATGATGAACCTTTGGATGAAAAAAACATGCAGCCTGTCCTCCAAATCTTTATAAAAGAATATCATGTGGTTCCGAACCCCGCACTAAAATGCATTATTTATAGCATAAATTCCAAAAACATTCTAAAAACTCTAATTACTCACAAAAATTCATAACTAGTAAGCACATTTTACTCTCATCAGTATGTATGTAAAGTGAATTAATACCAGAGTAGAAAATCCCAAAATAAATTCATACAAAGAAAGCCAGAAGTAACAATAGATTCTCTATCCAAGTGCACATCCCATATCAAATCTAGAATCGATATAGTAATTCAAATCCACACAAGCTGAAAATAACTAGAAATGTATTTGTACAAGAAGGTGAGATACTAACTCAAATCCATCTATTTCTTTATCTACCGAGTGCAGAGCTCCAATAAAACGCAAATATAAACACAAATTATCGAAATTTTCCCCAACAAACAAGCGTCAGTCTCATATAGAAATAGAGGTACATCAAAAACTATTATAATCAACCTCTTATTTCTCCATGATCCTATTTATACATTCTCTGCCATTATATGAAGTTAATTCATTTAGAAATTTCAACAGCGGTTAGATTATAAAATATGTAATCATAAACCTATATCTATTACAAATTGAATGAACGACTATTACAAAACACGCAATGCACATCACAAAATGGAGATGTCTATAAAAAAAGGAATCCATCAAATAACTAATTATCATTATACAAAATTGAAAACCTAGAGAAAATCTCCGCCCCTCCACGAAATGTGATTTAGTTACTTAACCCGAGTTCTTTCAACACTTTTGGGATATCTCACGTAAATTTGACCAACATTATACACCTCACTCACACTATCCACAAAATGTCTTATTTTCTTGCTCAATCCGATACCTTGATTTTTAGTATTAGTTTATTAAAAAAAAGCCGAGAGAGAGTGCGAAGACCCCGCTTTTATCTCGGTCAAATAAATGATCGTCGTGTTAACAATTATATC
The DNA here is from genome assembly GCA_009835305.1 of Ipomoea purpurea. Taxonomy (NCBI): domain Eukaryota; kingdom Viridiplantae; phylum Streptophyta; class Magnoliopsida; order Solanales; family Convolvulaceae; genus Ipomoea; species Ipomoea purpurea. The sequence goes on from VALG01006291.1 coordinate 4,520, forward strand.
CAAGCGAACACAACAGACGTCCCCTTGAGTTCCTAAGGTTGACAGTTTCCACCTTAGGCCTATTTTCTCTTATGACAATAAACCACTTGTGTTCACCTAATTCCTTTTTAGAACAAGTGTCATATTCCATATATCATCTTCACGCTAGAGCTGATATTCAAAATCGTCCTCCCCACCAATTGTGCTGACAACCTCAATCAGCCTTTGTCCCGGGTCGTCTGATTACTGATAATTCAATGTTGCCTATGAAATCATCACTACCTCAAAAGAAAAAGACAGGGCGGGTGGGATATGTTGGTGTTAAATTGGATATGAGCAAAGCTTTCGATAGAGTCAATTGGGATTTTCTTTTGATGGTCATTACTAAGCTGGGATTCTCCAATCATATTGTTAACTTAATCAGGGAAATGGTCTCCACTTTTAGTTACACCATCCTTCTTGAGGGCAGGCCCATTGGTTCAGTCTTGCTTAAAAGGGGCTTAAGGCAAGGCGATCCCATGTCACCACTACCTATTCATTCTAATCCTTGAGGTCTTTCACCTGTTGCTTCAAAATAGACAAAGAGAGGGTACCCTTCATGGTATTGCCATAGCCAGGGGTTCCCCCACTATCACTAACCTCTTCTTCGCTGACGATTGTTACATCTTTTGCAAAGCTACTCCCCCTGAGGCCAACACTTTAATGAATACCATTGAATCATTTGCATTAGCCTCAGGTCAAACTATCAATTAGCCAAATCAACCCTTACCTTCAGCAAGAACACAAATGAGTATTCTAGAGAGGAATTTGTAATGTTTTGGGGATGACAGAAGGTAACCTTAACGGGAATTATCTTGGCCTTCCTTCCCTGATTGGGAGAAACAAACGTGAAATCCTTGGCTTTATTAAAGACAAAGTGGTGGGGAGGATCAAAAGTTGGACCCATAGATTCCTTTCTAGAGCGGGGAGGAGAGGTTCTTCTGAAAAACGTTATCCAAGCCATCCCTACCTTTGCAATGAGTGTCATCCTTCTTCCTATTGAACTGGGGAAAGATATTGAGTGCACTATGAATAGTTTTTTGTGGGGTTGTGAAGGTGAGAAAGGGTTAGAGGAATCAGATGGAAAAGTTGGGAGAGATTATGTGTCCAAAGTGGTTGGGGAGGTATGAGATTTAGAAAATCCGGGAGTTTAATATTGCTATGCTAGGAAAACAGACCTGGCGTCTTGTTAACCAGCCACACTCTTTACTTGCCAGAACATATAAAGCCAAATACTACCCTAACAACAACTTCTTTGAAACACAATTGGGCTACAACCCATCCTTTATCTGGCGGAGCATTCTTGAATCACAAACTACTCTTAAAAGATGTAGTAGATGGCGTGTGGGAGATGGGAATCTATTAATGTGTGGTGTGATCCATGGCTACCTGGTAACAGTAACCCATATGTTCAATCAGCTGGTACATCTCTCATGAATAACTCAAAGGTAGCAGATTTAATCCTTCCAAACAGCCACTCTTGGAATGTACCTCTCATCAATTCCCTCTTTGACCAAGATGACAGAATCAGGATTAAGAACATTCCTCTACCCATTGCCAAGACGAATGATAAAATTATATGGTCTGGTGATGAAAAAGGCGTTTACACTGTCAAAAGTTGTTATAAAATTCTGATGGATAACATGCAATCTGTCCAACCACCTTTTTGGTCAAAATTCTGGAAATTCAAGCTCCCCCCAAAAATTAAAACCTTCTTTTGGCAGTTATGCTCCTCCTCCCTACTGACTCATGATCGTTTAAAGACAAGGAATGTACAGGTACCGGATGTGTGTCAACTTTCACCTATGAAGAGGAATCACCTTTTCACTTATTTGTGAGGTGCCCCCTTGCTAGAAGCTGCTGGGATATTATTGGTGGAATTGACTACTATTCTCCTTCCACTTTCTTTGATTGGCTTGAGTCCTTTTTCTCTTCCAAGTCTTAATGACGATCTGTGTGTTATTATTTCTGTTTGTTGGAAGATCTGGGAAGCAAGAAACGAAAAAATATGGAATCAAACCATTCTACTGGCGCCTCTTATATGCCATTATGTTCAAAATTTCTTATATGAATGGTCTTCTGTTAATATTACTGCTATTAATACTGCCAGGTCCCCGGACGCAATCATGGCTTGGTCCAAGCCACCTCCCGGACTTAAACTTAATGTTGATGCAGCTCTTGATCATAGCAACAACAAAATGGGGTTTGGTTTTTTCTTCGTAATTCTGCAGGCTGCTTCATTGCCGCACGATGCTTGCCATGGTCCAGTATTTACAAACCAGTGGAGGCTGAAGTAATAGGGATCCGTGAAGCTCTGAATTGGATTAAGGATATGTTTGATGCCAACATTCTGGTGGAAAGTGATTGTCAGCTTGCTGTCAATGGAATTTTACACTCTCATGATTCCATTTCTTACTTAGACCTCATTTTTTATGATATTAGATACATAGCTTCTAGTTTCACTTACTTAAGCTTTTTGTTTGCGTAAACGGTCTGCGAACAGGGTGGCCCATTGTCTAGCTAGGGAAGCTGTCGATGTCTGACTGTATGGACTGTTTTGATGTCCCTTTTCCCTCCATTGCTCATGTTTTGAGCTTGGATCTTAATTAATGCTATCTCGTTTTTGCTTTCAAAAAAATAAAAATAAATAAAGAGTAGTAAAAGATAAAAATGTAATTAGATATATTTTATATGTTCATGCCTACTTGTAAAAAGAATGTAAATTTCTCACATTTAAATCTTTAAATTTCAAACTTTTTTCCCTACAAATGACCTCTTATTATCTATAGTTGTGATGAAAAAAATCTTCTTTACAAACAAGTGAAACAATGCTTGATTGTCAAACAAATGCATTCATCTTTTATAATGTAATTGATGCAAAATAGCGCTCTCTCTAGATTCTCTCTAGAGTTTTCCTCCCTAAGTTTTTTAGATTTCTTAGCCTTTCTAAGGTTCGTTTTGGCTTTTCAAGGGTGCGTTGTGAGAATGGAAGCTGAGGATATCAAGACACGATACGTGAAATGCTACCTAGATTGAACAAGGAGGAACTGGTTGGACTTTACGAAAGGTCTTTTTGCGTTGAATGGTCTCGTTGGTTTTCAATGATTTGTGGCAAAGCTTATGTTAATGTACACTTTCGTGGCATAAGTTCTGTAAATGTAAGCTTGGTTGGACCCGATCGTTCCAACGTGGGATTACGTCAAGGAGACTTATTTCAACATATTTAATTATTGTGTTGAAAGTTTACCCTGTTTCTGCAAGTGCTAAATTAGGGAATGCATGTGATAGGGTTGCACGAGGTGCCGCATCCTATAAAACGCATTTATTTTTTGTGAATGATAGCTATATTTTAAAAGCCAATAGTATAGCGAGGCTTGCAGTTCTAAGGAGATGAGGTCACATTGGGAAAGTTTGTAAATTTCCAGAAGTCTAATGCTACTTCAGTAAAATACAACCATTGAGAGATAGACGCTAACACGTATTCTTCGTGTGCTGAGAACTACTAACCTTTGGAAAGATACCTGTTTTGGGAGTTGTCGGTTAACCCGAGTTCAGTCCCTATTCGTCGATACGTGACTATTGTTGGCTTTACCATCGAAGACTGTGTTAAATGCTTTAATGTCTACCAAACTTATTCACCAATTGGTTGAAGTAAGGATATGACAACCATATAAGCCAAAGAACCATGTGGGTTGAGTGTGCTTTGACTCACTGGGAGTAAGCATAGTGCAGTGCTGAGATCCAACAATTGGTATCAAAGCCGAGGTCACGAGGTTCGAATTGATGGCAAGGCGAAAGCCGAGTCCAATCCCAGATGGGACGATGTGGCCGTAGGTCAGGCCAAGTATCCTCTCAAGAGGGGGATGTTGGGTGCGAATGCAAGGCTAAAGATCGAGTCAGGCATGTTTGCGATTTGGGCTTTGTGATCAAAGGTTGCGACATGTGCTAGGAGCGGAATTGTTAACCATCGGTCGGGTTGGCCAAGTTCAGTCCCTACTCAATTTGAGACATGACGGGTGTGAGACTTACCATGAAATAGTAGTGTCAAAGCAGGAAGGCCTGCCCCACCACAGGCCTAACTTTTTGTGGGCTTTTGCGGGCCAGCCTACGGGCTATGAATCATGTGACCCTAGCCCGCCCAAGCGAGTTGGCGGCCCCGCCAGTTTTTTTTTAATAGTTCAAGTTAAATACTATCTTGAATTAATTTCTTTAGAAATCAAATCTCTGGGTAACATGAATTAATTAAATTCAATATTAGTTTAATTCAATTGTTGCAATTTTGAAAAATGTACTAAAATAGGTATATATATATAAGTTATAATATATAAATATTATATAATATCATATATATAACTATATATAAATTATAATATATAATATATATAGATATATATATATAATATTATATAATACTATACTAATATTATTATTATACTATAATATATACTATATAGTATAGGTATATGTATATATATATATATATAACTACTATGGGGTTCATGCGGCAGGTGTCTTACGTGCCAGCTATTTCTACGGTGTGGCAACAACCAATATTCAAAAAATTGTCACCATCAACATTAGTCAAAATAACATCACAGAAAAACAGAGTAAACAGGACCTGCATCACCAAAACACACACCATTATGTGTGCAGGTTAAAAAACACCATACACTGTTCGTAAATACAATAGGGGTGGTGAGTTAATTATGGTTATTTTTTTGAGTCATGTTTTATTTGTGATGTTTTGATTGCATTTCATTGTGTGTGTTTTTTATTACTGTTAGGTGCATATTCGTAACACTGTTGGTGGTATTCTGGAATTTGACGTACGCCGCCAGGCTAAGACCCGCCAGCATATAGCGCTCTTACTATATACTATAATATATATAATATAAGTATAGTATATGATATATAGTACTATATTAACTAGTATATATTAAGGAATTATATATAATATATATATTATATATATATATACTATATAGGGTCTGTGCGATTAGGGTGTCCATGTGCGTTGCTGCGGTTTAATTTGGGCCTTTCACTCGCTTAAATCACGTTCAGGATTATCAAGTTTTAAAAAAATACGGTGGCAATTTTTGTAATTTTTGATCTAGGGTCAATTTAAGGTGCGGATCTGTGCATTAATGGGTGTGGTTTTGTCTGTAATGTGCGTGTGTTTGTGCATAATGTGCGTGGAGTTTGTGCTTAATGTGCGTTGGGTTTGTGCTTACACTTAAGTATTTTTAAAACTTAAAGTCTGTGAGTAATACTTAAAGTGTGTGGGTTTGTGCTTAATATGCCGTGATGTTTTGCTTTAATGTGCGTGGGTTTGTACTAAGTGTGCGTTGAGTTTTGTAACAATGTCAGTAGTTGTTGAACTTAAAGTCCTCGTAGTTAATATCTAAAGTGTGTGGTTTATGTGTTTAAATGTGGCGGAGGTTGTGCTTATGTGTGTATTTATGTACATTAATAAACTGAGTATGTGCGCCTTAGCTATAACATAAATTCTTTGTTCCAGCCACGCGTTTTTTTTTTAAATTTTATTGATTTGAACCAGTCATCTAAATTTGAACCACTGCTCAGATTTAATCGCGCACGGGAAGCTATACCCTGAGCCTGAACCCTCTCCCCTATATAGATATATATATTATTATATATATATATATCTATATATATAATAAAGATATATAAATATATATAATATATAATAAATATATATATATATATATAAAGTACATATAGATCACTATATATATAAATATAATGACTATATTAACAATATATATAATTATATATATATTATTATATATATGATATATACATTAGTAAACATATACTTAATACGTATAACGTCATATTGTGTCATGCATTAGGTGTGTCGTGTGCCTCTACTGGGTCGTTGCATCAGTTTAATGCTAAAGGCAGTTGTAATTCTTGAGAATTTTCGGCGAGTTTTTAGTAGTGTGGGGGTATATGGAATATTACAGTGAACATTTATACGGGCGGTTCCAGAATACACCCCAGTGTTGACAACATACACCAACAGTGTATAAAACACACCACCAGTGAAACACACCAATGGTGTATTCCCGTGTTATGGTAATTACCAATGGTCCATTTATAGCGGTCGGGTTCCAGAATACACCAACAGTGTTGACAACAGCACCAATACGTGATAAAACACACAACCAATGTGATTTCCCTAATCCGGTGTTTTATGACAAGTTTACCCTTCTACAGTTCGTCTGGTAGGAGTTGCGGCGAAAATACTGGGAAAAATTTGATTAATATGATCGATTAGAATCATCATCTAATGGTTCTATATTGACCATATGACCACACTAAAAACATGGCCACATTGAGCACTCTCTATATATATACATATATATTAATAATGGAATATACGGTATAAACCTATATAAATATAGGTATAACTACGCAATCAGGTGCGAATGCTTTCGCCCCAGGAGCAAAATAAGAAAAATGATTCTGTCGTTCACGTGATCCAGAATCTAATGGATGAGAAACACTGATTTTTTAAAAAGCGTTGTGGCATTTTCGTAAATAATTTAGAACATCGAAGTGCAAGTAAAATGTATTACAAAATGTATAATGTATTATGAGGTGCAAGTAAAAATTTGCACCGAGTATGACAATAACTAAGTGCCCCATAGTTAAAAGTAGTTTTACATGTATATTCTAAGTATTACAAATAATTATAAGTAAGTTGCACTAGGTGCATGAATTGTTTGCGGGTGGTTTTCAGGGTATTACTACCCGATGAAGTCAGTCAAATGAATGTTAACAAGACAAAATTACATGCACTTATAGGTGAAAGTATGTGCACCAATAGTTATAAGTAGTTGCACCATAGTTATAAATAGTTGCACATATAGTTATAAGCACACCAAGTGCATGAATGGTTGCGGAAAGTGAATGCTAACAAGCAAAATTACATGCACTAATAGGTGAAGTAGATGCACTTGTAAATGATTTTACTTGCACTTCGATGTTCAAAATTTACGAAAATGCCACCGCATTTTTTTTAAGCTATTAGATCTGACACGTGTCGCGCGCTGATTCGTTCGCATATTCCTTCCTAGAAAAACTTATTCGCACCGAGTAAGATCCCTATATATAATTGCACACTAGTGCGGAATGGAACCGCCAGGTTGAGAATATGCGAATGTCTTAATATCCCGTCCCATGTGTCCCAGACTCTAAAATGGGAAGGAATCCTTAATTTTAAAAAAAAATGGGTGGCATTTCGTAAAATATATGACACATCGAAGTGGCTGTAAAAAATGTATGTATACAAGTGCATGTAAAATGTACTTATAGTGAAGTAAAATTTACACTGATCATCAATAAGCTAAGTGCACTGAATAGTTATAAGATGGCACATAGGTGCGTTAGTCGTTGCTAAGTGTTTTCACGGTACATACTACACCGCTGAACTCCCGAAAAACAAAAATGTTCCAAACTGAACGAACTCAGTCAAGAATGTTACACAATGTAAATTAGCATGGCACTTGCAGGGCGAAAAGTAGATGCACCGTATAAGGTGAAAGTAAGGTGCACCCGAATCAAGAATGATGACACTGCACGTGGCGCGCGCTGATTGGTTCGCATTCTCTTACTGGGCACCTTATTCGCCACCTGAACCGTGACCCTATAAAATATTATATATAGATATACTAGTACTATAAATAACCGTATATATAATAGTAAGTAATATATATCCATATTATATATAATATATACATATTATATATATTATATACTAGTTTTTTAACGCGCATGTGCGGCGATGTGATAATGCCCAATGTTTTTTTTTTAAAAGTACTTTAAAGATATCAAAGAAGATTATATTGAATGTCATGTATAAATAATTGAATGTTGAAATTTGCGTATTTAAATAGGTAATTTTAAATTAGCAAATGCAAATAATATAGTCAATATGTTTTATAATTGTCAATAAAATAATGTAACGGTATGGTTGAAAGCAAAATACGGGACATAAGGGATGAGCAAATAAAAATTAAGGCATAAAATTTAAATATTATACTAATAATTGGAAGAGCTATTGTTTGTCCAAACAAAGAAACAATTTTAGAAGAGGTAGTTTTTCACTTCAATCTGGTGGTAAGTTGAATACTCTTTTTTGTAAAAAACCCCCAAAGTAAAGTAATAGATTGGCTTAATTATATATATTTTATTTAAAACAATTATTATTATAATATTATATTAAAAATGTAAGCTTAGTCTTATTGATATAAATCTAAAAAGCTAATTTTTCCAAATATTCTTTTTAACAACTGTTGATATAAATCACTGTCAAAAAGCTAATATAATCCCTAACGCTAAACCTAATTAGCTGACTAAACAACAGGACTTCCAGACATAGTTCTCTACTCAATTCTTGTTGTGTGTAGTGAAACTCTCTTTGTCAATAATTACTCAGAGTTATATATGCTTTATTAATTATATTCTTTCTTAAATTTTTTCATGGTATTATAAATACTTGTATAAAATATAGGATAATTTTGTATTATAA
>VALG01006292.1:0-28901 GCA_009835305.1 Ipomoea purpurea
CGATATCACTCACAACAGTACACTCATATCTTACTAGAATAGTAGACTTCTAACATTTTTTATCCTTGAAAAGTCTTGATACGTGGTCAACCCAAGTTTATCATCGCAGGTTATATTATGATTATATTATATTTTTTCTCCAAAAATATACCCAGTAAAAGTAAGCTTATAATTTAGACCTCCATAAGCCGGCAAAGCAATTATTTCCAGACCCCCAACGCATCCAATGGATGAAATCCAATTAAAACAGCGTTTAAATCACTTGACCTGATATACCCGGGCATAGCAGTCCCCTCTTCTTCACGAACACGATGGATTACAGACTGGAATGGCGATTATACAAAGCATGCGAGTTCGCTTGCAAATATATTTCCATCACCAGCTCAACATAATAAATATTTAACTTCTATTTCTCATAAAATCAACCAGCAGACATACCAGCAGCACCTCCTGTCTCTTGCTTCACCTCATACTTGATTCTCTATGCCTATCTCTACTCGGATTTGCAGCTTTTATAAATATACCCGGCACTAAGCTACTGGTGGAAAGGAGAAAGCGAAAGAAGTATGCTCAATGCCAAAGTCCGAAGCATCTCTGCGAATACACAATAGACAACTAACATCGCAAGCTCTACGCCAGGTACGCCAAATCGGCCCTGACCACCTATCCTTCTCCGAGTATCGCATCTCTATGTCGACCTCGTCCCCTGCATTTCAGTGCAAAGACCTACTCGAAAAAAAGCACACCATCCTTCTGTTATGGCGTCTGAACAATCCATTGCGGACCACGACCAAAGCAACAAACGCAATAGCACCCCGCACTGAAACTCAGCCCGCGGGGCCCAAACGTGCCATGCGGCCCCCTGACACCACCTGGTCCAACCCACACTCGAACAAGCGGTTGCTAGCCACCTCTAAAGCTCAAATGGGTCCACCAATGGGCTAGGCCCAACACCCATATCCCCATCAATATTTATTTCATGATTACATAAGTCAAAATAACAAAAAATTAAACTGAGAACAACCTAGCTGGCAAAATTTGTCTACTATACAATATGCAAGCAAGCTAGGCTACTAGTTTTGAAGCATATTGGGTGCTGTCACCAAAATAACATACAAAAAACGTAACTCTACGTACCTTTTGGGGTCCAATTAATTATTGCTGCATGAAGCGCAGTTCGGCAAGAGGTCCGCCGTAGACAGGTCTGTGGCAATTGTTCAACATTTCAACCAACCCTCATGAAATCCCAAATCTGCTGCTATGTAAAGTGGGTTTCCCCAGACTGATTGCAGGAAAACTCAACTCGGGATCCCTTTCACCAGCAAACTTCACAACTTCCAAATGCCTCACCTCACCTTGTGCAAAGCTGTGTCTTTATCCTCATCCACCATCCTCACATAAACAAATATTCAAATAAAATTCAACTCCAAGTAGTACTTCTGGGCATGTTTTGGCACAGTGGATGAGCGCAGAGACTACGTGACTGTGGCCTTCCATTGCAGCAAATGTGAAGCGCAGTTTCACCTTTCTTTGTTTAGAGCACATAACAAGGAGGATCTGTGTTGTTCCTGCAGCTGCAGGATCTTGTGCACGAAATGTATGTGACCGTATAGAGCCGCGATATGAAGGACAGTGTTACCCTTTGGCGTCACCTGACGGCCGCTATGTTGTTCCATCTTCTGCCAAACAGCGTCAGCTACATCTTCTTCGTTTCCTTCCACCAGTGCTTCGTATAAATCTGAATCCATTAGAAGATAATCGTGGGTAAAGCAGCAGCAGCAGAAGCAGAATCCATAATTATATTATATATGGCCTGGCCTGGCGCCTGTATTTGATTGAGATGAAGATTAGTTGGTACAGGTAATGTTAACGTGTACTGATCGAGATGGATACTATTGTAATGAAATGTGAAAACGCGTAATAATAAATCATTGAATACATTTGTAATAATATTATTATTAATGTACGTACGTTTTCAAAAAAGGAAATTAGATTATAATAAGAAAGGTGGGAAGAAATATTCCGGGCACCAACATTGAATTATCGTTCGGGTATCAAAAAGGCATCTTTATTTTTTTTTTTTATTTTTGGGGATACCCGAGAAAAAGGCATCTTTAATTATATTTTAATTTAATGGGTAGTTCAAGTGGCAAATAAGTTCTTTGGGTAAGAATTTTTGAGATAATTCGAGTTGGATTTTCACAAGTAATGATTTCCCTTAAGTCAGCTCCTGTGTCTTCCGAAACAAACGGGGATTAATCGGATGGACCTAAACCATTAAACGGACAGAAAAAGATCTACACAACCTTGTAGTTTACACTAAAGAAAAGGTCTTATATTTTATACGTGTTTTGAATATTGTGTAGTATAAAAATGCATGCAAAATCATTAATCCGAACTTTCTCCCGTCCGCGTGAGTACATATATATTCAACTTTCTCCACCATTGTTTAGCACTTTAGCGCACCACATAGGGCCTCAATTATTACATTAATCAAAATCTACGTTTAAAGTCAAGATTAATTAGCTGATGAGTACGTATTTTATTTGCAAGTATCATTAATATAATGTCACGTAATTATATTATTGCAACTTTATAGTCAAGGACGGAGCTAAGTGGCAAGGGGCAGCTGCCCCATTCCCACCCCATCCATATATAATCTTTGTATATAATATTATCATATATTATATATATATAATAATATAATATATATTATATATTAGTATTAGTATAAATTAATAAAATAATAAATATTTGAGAAGTGAGTTACATTAATTGGTAAAGCATGTGTTTGGTTATAATAAAAGTCAAGTGTTTGAATCTTTTCTTTTGCATATAATGTGTTTTCTATTTAAAATGTTTCATATTTTGTTATGACTTATGATGGCTCCGTCCATGTTTATAGTTGGAATGAATTGAAGCATCTCATCACCTTTCTTTTATACTTGGAATGAAGCATCTCAACTTATAGTTAGCAACTTTAATTTGCAATCACAATTGATTGGATAGTTGATTATGTAATTACAAGGTATTAGTTTTCTAGTTGATTAGGTATATTATTTCTCACACAACAATTAAATACAAAGTTAACTCTAAATATGAGCATTGGAGTGGTACATGTAATCCGCCGCCTGAGGCAGTAGTATGTAGTCCAGTAATATTGTATGTAGTCAAATATCAATTTTATTTTTTTTAATTTTTTGAGATAAGTAAAATGTCAATTTTAATCCGGCTAAAAAATAGAGAATATTTTTTTTTCCGGTGAAATTTTGACCGGAAGAACCATTTTTGCAAAAAAAATCAATAGTCGTGGACTAAAATTGCAAGGTTCAAAAGTCGTGGATCAAATTCTGTCAGTGCCACTATAGTCGTAGGACTAAAAGTGCAAAAAACTCACTTAAAATCTAACCGAATTCCACCACCAAGACCATTTTTCATACTTCTCATTAGTAGGGGTTGACCCTACACCTAGCTTGCCTTTCACCTATCCGTAGATCTTAATATTTATTGAGAAATCTGTAGTCTTAAAAGTATATTCTAAGAGCATCCACATTAGTTGGGGAGAATTGAGAGATTAATGCGTAAGGTGATTAGGAAGAAAAAGATGGGGAGGGAGAGAAAAAAAGAAATTAAAACTTTGCAAACAGATAAAAAGAATGAGGTATTTATGATTGTCAGGCGCGCCTGACCGGCGCTCCACCCGCGCTCCCCGTAGGTGTATCTCAATTGTAGGTGGCCCACAATTCTGAAATCGTTCCCCCCACGAATTTGCGAAGGGAAGAGCTCAATAAATTCTACTCAATACACTTCTCTTTTCATGTAGATCAAATTTTCTGTGTACCGTGAAGATTCTGTCTTGTTGGTGTCTAAGGAGCTCCATACTTGTGTATTATGTGGGAACTTCGCATTATGTGCTTCCTTACATGGGATATAACTAGTATGGAGGGGACGATATTGAAAAAGGAATCTCCCTTGCAAATGTGGGGGGATTTGTCCAAAAAAACAACAGAAACAAAAAAAAAAGTCAGTCTGTGCGCGTTTGCGCACTCCTGGGGCCAAAGATCAGGGGGTGCAGCGCACGCACCCGGCTGGCGGCGCTAGGCGCCAGTCTGACTTCTTTATTATTTTTTCTATTTTTAATTTTTTTTGTGTTTCTTTTCTCCTCCAAATTTCTCTGTTTCCCATCACTCTTACATTATCGTCCCATTCTCCCCATAAATGTGGATGGCTCCTAATCAACATTTTGGCGGCCTGGGCCGGAACTGTCATATTGTTTCTTCACAGAAGAAGAATACTCACAGTTATCTTGCTGTACAGGATGGAGAATGAAATGCAGGTGTACTAAACAAACACACTTTCGCACAAAATTTGCTGTTATATTCAATTAAAGTTGGAACTCTTTTTCATTACACCACACCAAATTAAAGCTAAGCCAATCAGAAACGCCTGCTTTTAGCAGAAATCAACTGATTTCCTATTCATCGGTAGGAGTATTGACAGGCATAAAACTATTTTTACATAAATGCTGAAATCGCCAACTAAACCTACCTACATAAAGTATCTAAACAAAATGTCGTTGACAATGCATGAGGCTTGTAGATTGAGCTAGCTTAATTTAAGTCTTTTTTTTAATTTGCCTAACATGAGCCCTCTGTCTTTGTACCCTTATATATGAGATGGAAACTGATGAGGCCTACGACCAAAGTATACAATTACTGATGCATAGAGACACCGCAAGGGCGTTGAATGTGTTGAAACTGCGAAACATCCCGTTGAATTGCACAACTGCTACCAGGAATAAGAGTCAAGGGCATAAGAGCTGAGTAAAAACCACATTTTTCAGAATTTTCAATTTCTAGATCGAGATTTTTATGTATCCGGTTGTGATTTTTATGTAAGCACCAAAAGCCGATCATGTAATTTAAAACGCTTTGAGAAGTGATTTTTTATAAAATCGCGACTTCCCTTGGGTGGGTTTTCACCCAGCGTGTTGTTGTAGCCACCTTTTTTGGTAAGTGTATCCCGGCTGCAAAGGTTACTGTGTGTACTTAGGGAGTCGCCACCACAGATGTGTGGTCTGAGCGTACCTTTTTTTTTTTATAAGATTTCTCGCGATTCCCTTCCTTCTGGTATCACTTTGTGTCCTGCTGGTTCCACCAAATGGTTGCAAGCATTTTTTTGTTCAGTGTTAGGTCACGCGCGGCCACCATCCGCTTCCAACCAGACTTTATTTAGCATAGGTGTTAAGGCAAGATATTACAACAAGTGTTTCATTGTACATGTTATTGGAGGTGAGTTCGCTAGCAGTAAAGATAGAATGGAAATGTTAGTACCAATCAGGTGGTTCTTGATTTGCATTGGTCCGGTGGGTGCAAGTTCTGTTTATTAAAGTATCACCATCCCCTTCAGTCGGTATGTGTTTATGTTGGATCCAGATCGTAGAAATGTTGTGTGGGAAGCAGACCAAACTTGGTAGAGAGTGTCCCCATCCTCGTCTTTCTCGATCGACAAGTGATCCTTTTTTGGAGAATTAAGATGAAATTTGATACCTTTCTTGATCATTCAGAATTGCTTCGTGAGGACATTCTCGACGCTTTGCTACTCAACCATCTCCCATGACAGCAGTGGGCATGGCTGTAATGTTTGTTTGAACAAAACCACAGGTTTTCACTTACTGCTATATGAACTGCCAGTTGTCACTCGCCTTCTTTGCCTCATGCTATATTTCTGCTCTTTACTCGGCAGATCTCCTTTTTTGCATTCTTCTCATTATGTAGCCTTATGCATAGTGCAATGGCGTCCGACTCTTGCCCCACTCACACACAAGATGCTTCTTTTTTTTTCCGACAGGATCTTTTAATATCTAAAAGACAAACAATTATCGATTAATGTATCACAAAGTATGTAACAATTAAAAGGCTACCTATTGGGCTCTTCTTTATTGCTGGCATGAGTATGGGTCCACAAAAACAGGGTGTGGGAATTGTTCAAGTTTCGACCAAAAGCACCATAGAAATTGCGGCTCTGCGAAGCTAGGTAAGTGGGGTTTCCCGGCGCTCATTGGCACCAAACGTCGAATTCGATCTCTTTTATCACGCCATTTAACATACCAAATGCCCCTCCTCACGCCTGGCATAACTTGCTCTTCAATTATTTTCATCCTCACATTCTCTTGTCCTATCCCAGATTTCGAGTTCTGGGCGCGCCTTTGGCACAGTTTATGATGAGCAGCAGGACGACGCCACTGTTGGCCTTCCGCTTGCCGAATGTGAAGGGGCAGTCCTTTTCATTTTTCTTGTTCGGGAGCGCATTAACAAGAACTGTGCTTTTCCAGAATCTTTTGCACGAATGCACCGTCAATGTGACGCATATAGAGCGCGCCGCGATGATGAAGGATAGTGTTACCCTTTGCGGTCATCCTGGCGCCGCCATGTTGTCCCATCTTGTACCAGAAAGAGCTTCATATACGATCTTATTCGTTTCCTTCCACCAGCTGCTTCGTGATTAAAAGCTGAATCCATTGGTACTCCAATGGGTGTTAAGCAGCTGCAGATACATGCTTGAGTTAGGAGGAAGGAAAAAGATGTATATTGGTACTGGATGGTAATAGTAATTTGCAGCCGGAAGCTCGCAGTGCTTTGGTTATATCGCATTCAGGTCTGTATGCATCGTGTTCGGGAAGAATACTGACCAGTTTCAGGTCAACAAAAAGCTGAAATTGGACTTGTATATCGCATGGATCCTATTGGAAATAGACTTCCCACTTGGAGTTAACAGTTACTCCTATATTATTGGAGAAAACGAAACTATGAAATAATATAATATAACTGCATGCTAAACTTGGGTTGACACGTATCAGAACTTTCCAAAATAAAACATGTAGAAAGTTACTATTGAAAGAATGTTTTGGCCCCCGAGATAGATTTTTTGTTTGAGATTTTTATTATTGTTTGAGTAGGTCTCTTTTATTTTCTATTCCCCACCATGCAATCCTTTTATTAAATTTTACCAAAAGATAAGAAATTTGATGTGTTTGGGTTTCATTATGTTGGGGGAAAACTCTTTTATAGTGATCGCACAATTCAGTAACTGCCACAGTGAATGGAATAAGCACAAAAATTAAAATGAATATGAATGAAATTATCCACAATGAATGAACCAATATAAATGTTGCTGAGGAGATGAAATGAATTTTTTAAGAAACATGGGGAACGCGCGTTTTTTATGTATCAAAACTAGTCGTTTTGCACTGTGTGCCACCACGGTTGCACAGGCATACTATTGGTATATATTGATGTTCAATTCGAATATTGAATTCAAGTTGTGCGGGTATCTATCAATTTACAACTAGAATCAAAGTTAAGTTTACAGCAGGATATGTACTAGGATCTAGGCTTGATAGTAATTCAATTCACATTTGCGTTCAATGTTCTCTGGAAAATCCTCTAATGAACTTACTATCGATTAATCTTATAGTGTGCAAAAAACAATCTTGAACAGTGCAACACAGATGTAGCAACAAGCGTGGGGAGTACTCGAGTTTCCGATGTGTCAATGGTTTATGAACTGTTGAGTCCCGGTGGACTGATGGAATGTTGAACAAGGATGCAGGCTTCAAATGGAGATGTTCGTATACCAGCAAGTACTTGTCATCTCTTTTCTCTATACACGAACAGAGACCAAAACTGCGAGCCATGCTGACAATATGATAGCAAGCCTTCCAGAGCCATAGAGCTCCAGATCAACGGACTTGTAAAAGAGAAAGGAAAGGGGCAGAAGGATAATTTAGATAGGAATTCTTTCAGCAATCGGGCTCAATGTGCAGGACAAGACAGTTTAGCCTGCTGTTTCTGGTTGCGAGTGAATGGTTAAGCTGACATCGTGTGTAGCTGTTTTTCCACTTCCCCAAGTTATTACAGCAGGGACTGGGGAGAAAATTTAATTGGATTCGTGCTTCATCAGCAAACTATCATAGAGTGCTGGAAAGGACTATTTTGTCATCGGATAATGGCAGTCCAAATAAGAACTTGTATAACCTCTGAAAGTTTGCTGCCCTGAGAGGCCGCCCATTCCCTAACTGCAGACATTGTTATTCTACATATCAAGAATTGTTCTTCAGATTGCAAACAGCAGTAGACATCACAAACTGTAGTGTTTATAAAGTAATTATCATTATAGATTACTCGGTGTATGCATTTTTAATCATGAAGCATACTCGTAGATGTCATTGTCATACACTCACTCTATCAACAGAACTACATCGAGACTCGAGAGTCATTAAATTTTCCCATGAAACATTTAGGGGAAGCATTATTCATTGTCACCTAAAATTTCAACCCCTCACTCGTGACTCGCCCAAGGGATGGGAAAGAACAATAAAAAAATTAGGATTTGAGCTTACCAGTTCCATGCTCACTCATCTCCCAACAAGAAATGCTTAGAGTGATCAACAAGCTATGAAAACACGGAACATAAATGGTCACTCACCTCCCTGCCAATATTAGCAATTGAAGGTACAGTCAGCAGCCATGGCATATGTACAAAGGACACTATCTTCCAAAGGTCTAGTGCACAACAAGACCAAAGTGGCAGCAACCATTAGCTGTAGTAATAAACAACGCAAATATAGTCTTATACCATCATTATAAATTTTAAATTTATATGTCTAAGATTCATTACGTGCTTTGAAAGACAAAAGCATCCTTTTGCTACTATAAATGTGAACTTCTGACCCAAAACAAATGATAAATTTCATTCAAAGAGATTACTTATCGGCCACTGGATCCAAAAAGGCACCAAATGCAGTTCCTAATTTCTTCTGAAAATGTCAATGCATCAAACCATAAATTAAATTGTACCAAAAAAAAAAAAAAGACAGCATTACAGTATAGGATTCTAAGGGAAGCAGCAAAGGCCCATACCTTTCGGGCAATATACCCATCTAGCCAATCAGTAATTGCCGCTGCAATGAAGATACCAGTTGTAGCAGCTGGCCCCCACCAGCTATCGACATAGAAGGCTAGTTTAAGAACATCCAATATTAGTTCTCTTTTATTTATTTCTTTTTTAAGATTAACCACAATATAGTTCTCTCCAAGTACCACTGCTTTAAATTGGTCAAGAAGCAGAGTGTTCGCCAAATTGGAACCATTATCCATTGGAGGTTTCTTAAATGAATAAGAGAATGGCATGCATCCTTTATATTTTCAGAATTACAGTGGACTGAAAGAAATATTCATAAGGCAGCTCTCACTGGTAATTTTCCTATCAATTGCTTAAAAAAAATAAAAATCAAAAGCCACACAAAATTATATATTCTATATCTAAGAAAGACATTCTCCAGGAGAAATCATGTATTTCTCACAAAGAACGACTAACAGAAGCTGTATAGGAGAATGCAATTGTTTGAAATAAAAGAAAACTGATATTTAGATTGAAAGTTGGAATCTTTCTCAAGTAAACCACACCAGAGCAGCAATCTAGAACAGCAGCAGACTACAATTCAAGCAGATTTCCATACTTTTTTAAACCTACATTACCGATGAATGGAAACCCAATTAAAATGCAGATAAATTCAGAAACAAAGGAAGCTATATAGGCAGGGAATTAAGGGAACATACTGCTCACAAGAAGCGGAACAGCAGCGACGCGGCCAATCGTTAATATTGTGGGCAATGTGAGCAATTTATCCGACTGTGAGGTCACTGTATCCGGCAGCTGCTGTTCCTTCTTATCGGGGTCGGAACCCATTTGAGTAGTAGATATACTCCTGACGGGCAGACGGGGAGAGCAGTCTCGGTTGTGGAAAACCTAGAGAAATTTGGTAATTGGGTACTCCGCGCACCGGAGCTGGAAACGGTATCCTCCGACGCCACCTGGGTGTTGACGCCGCGGGGCATCTAAGCGTCTCGGATTTGGCGGCGGAAGAGATGGTGCGGGCCCAAGTATAGGGCTTCTGAGAGTAAATAGAAGTAACAACGGCGTGGAGTTTTGAGGGCTCCTCCGGCCATCGTTCGGAGAAAATGTGTTAGCGGATGGACGGGAAACCGGAAAAGACAGACCGGTTTCACTTGACGCCGCTGTGGCGCTGTTCTTACTTTTTGCTTATTTGCTTGTTAATCCCGTGATTATTATAATTTTTCATATTTGATCTAAACTTAACCATACAAGTTTTTGTTTTTTTTTTTTTTTAAACACGTGAATCAATAATTCAGCCTATAAATTATTTAAAAAAATGTCAATTACGTTGTGAATAAATATATGTAGACATTACTAAATATATTATACTATGAAAAAATACATCATCATTCTTTGTAGTATTGTAATTATACTGAAACTATGTATATCATTATATATAATACTGAAAGATGATTCATAAGAAATCAATGACGTATCACTTCCTCAAACAATTTTATTGTTATTTATTTGACATTTGTAACATCTTGATTATACGTTACATCATTTTTATATAACTTTTTTTTTGAATAATATTATACCAAAGTAATCATTATTGAAAACACGATAGGAGCTACTTGAACTCTAAAAGTGCTAACCGATCGATAAGTACCCACAATTTTGTATCTTCGGGGTCTGCTATCTCTTGATAAAAAATAAAAAATAAAATAAAAAATTTAAACAGTCATTCTGAAAGTCTTACTCCATTAGAGCATCTACGATAGTAGATTTTATTTATTTTTACCGTCCAAAACATAGTTGGAAGATTTTTCAACAAATGGAGAACAAGTTTTTTGGTGGATTTTTATTACTGCAAGTAATTTATTTTAAGTACAGTCCTCAGAGAGAGAAAAAAGAAGAAAAGAAAGTCAACAATCGCGCCCAATAAGTGCATGCATATCATGTGTCGTGCTGGGCGCTAATATTAATATTTTTTTTATAAATAATTTATGTCAAATCAGTTTGTTTGTTTTTTTTCATTTTTTATTTTTTCTGTATCGCATATCTCTCTCCTAATTGACGTCTCAAAAACCTGAAACAAACTATAGCTATTGTATATTGAGAGCATCCTTGAGGTTGCTCTAACAAGTCATAACTCATAAGTTTAAAATTCAACTTTTAAAAAATAAAAAGTTACTCCGTATTATTATTGTAAAGGCAGGCGTGTCAGGTAATTTTGGCATTCTGATTTGGGTTGGGTCCCCCGTGGCCCCGACAGTCCATCTTCTTCCTGATCGAGTGTAGCAGTCACTGGTTACACAGGGTGAGGGTGAAAACGAAAGGAAAAAATCTTTACAACTTCACACTTAAGTCGCTCCATTTTCGTCTTTAGGTATAACTCAAACCAGCGACCATGTTTTATGTCGGAAAATATATAGGGATGTATTGAAAAATACAGTAAAAAAGTCGGAAATCCTTATCTTTACACTGTTGTTTGCTGGATTCCGACCGTGCTCCGACAATGAAGCCCAAAGATTCAGTTTCAGCGGCGACCCCTCAGCTCATTTCCTTTGATCAGAACAGGTACTATATCGATATCCACTCCACCTGCACTTTCTACTTTGTCTCCCATTACTTTCCCTCTTTTGGATTCCTTGATTCCTGAGCGTCTAGATTTTACACTAGAGAACTAAAACTATGAAAAAAGGTAGATTTTTCTTTCCTTTCTTACATATTAGTTAATGATTCTGCTTTAAAGTTTCTTTCTTGTTTACTTTCCTTAACCTTTCCAAATATGTATTGGTTCAACTTGTGGTAAACTGGCTGTGAGTGAGGTTTTACTGAGTTGCACTTGCACCGACACTGATTTTCTTGGGTTTTCTGCTCGAAAAGACGAATCTTCGGACAAAAGTTTTAATTTTGATTATTTATTCTCTCGCTGTTACTGATAAAGGCTAATGTGTACTAGAGAATGCTTACGGGTTTGCAGTAAAGGCCTCAGCATGTACAGAGATATCGTGATATGCTAATATCTACAAGGTTTTAAGCTCTTTTTCCTATTTCCCATTTAAAGACTATAGATGGACAGATTAAATCATGTGAAAGTAAATGTTTTTTTTTAATGGAACGTTGAAGTACTACTCTGGTAAAAAAAAACTGTGTTTTATCTCCTCATTGCTGGTTTGATAATGCTCTTAGGAAGAGGAGGTGGAGAGGTCTGATAGGTGGAAGAGACTTTCTGGAACGGCAAGCAGAATCCACTCAATATCCCATAAATGGATCATCTGCAGTTAACAATTCCAAAGACCTGCCTGATGAGCCAATCAACCGGGAACTTGGATTCCCAGTTCTCGGAATGGAGCTGAAGTCTGTGAATGGTCTTGCTGAAAACGCTACAGAGATTAAAGAGTTGCCAACATCAGCCAATGACTAAAATTCATCAACTCCAGATATGGTCTGATATAAGGCCATCACTTCGAGCCATTGAAGATATGATGAGCACCGCGTGTCAAAAACAGTTGGTCAGCTGAAAAGAGAGCAAAGATTCTAGTACTCTTACTGAAGAAGCTAAACGTACAAAAGGAGCAGGACTCTGAGGATGAGCTATTATGATTTGGAGAGATCAGATTCGTTACATGATGTGCCTTTGAATGAGAGTCCTGCCAGGATGTTTCATCTCCAAAGGTCTTTACATCCTTGGAAAGAAGAATTGGAGTGTCTTGTTCAAGGCGGGGTGCCAATGGCTCTCAGAGGGAGAGGTAGATATATTGTCTCCTTTACCTTCTTTATCATACACATACTTCATTGATCTAGTCTTTGAAATTGCAATTACAGCTTGGCAAGCTTTTGTTGGTGTCAGAGCACGTCGAGTGGAAAATTATTATCAAGATTTGCTTTCAAGAGAAACTAAATCTGGCAATAGTTCTGATCATAGAAGCATGGAATTAGAGGAGACAGACAGTACAAAGGAGTTAAGTGCAGATGAATGTGCAGTCGAGAAGTGGAAAGCACAGATTGATAAGGTCAGTATAATTGCATCATATATTCAGTACATTCTATTGTCTATCTTGCTGCTGCATTAATGCTATTCTGATCCTTTATCTTCACCTCACAACCAGGATTTGCCCCGAACATTTCCTGGCCATCCTGCTCTCGACAAGAATGGAAGAAAAGCCTTGAGGCGTTTACTGATTGCATATGCTCGGCACAACCCTTCTGTTGGCTACTGTCAGGTACATCAA
Organism: Ipomoea purpurea; assembly: GCA_009835305.1. NCBI lineage: Eukaryota > Viridiplantae > Streptophyta > Magnoliopsida > Solanales > Convolvulaceae > Ipomoea > Ipomoea purpurea. The sequence continues at coordinate 13,137 of VALG01006292.1, forward strand.
CCAAAAGGTTATCTGCCTTCCTTCTCCCTTTTGTTTGCTAGTTACTGATGAAGGCTGCTATAAAGGTGAATAGATTACCTAATCTCAACTGAATATATTTACTATGCATGGGCTTCAATCTTATCCTCCATGATGTACAAAAATAATAATCATACTAAAAATAATATGGCATTAAAAAATTGAGTTACTGTTTCATATTCTATGTATGGTGTTAATGGTCCTGCATTATTTTCTTCTCATACTCTATGAAATTATAAACCTCTCTTGCACACTTGATTAGAAATTTTGGAAGTAAGATAGTATATTTAGATGTGATACACTTGTGCAAGAGTCCTGGAGTGTTTCATAAAGAGAAGAGTCATAGTTGAGAAGGTACTTATTTGTAATGCCCCATTTTAGACTCCTTATGTCTTGGAGATTTATATTCAAAGTGATGGGTCTTGATCTAAGTGTAGTTATGATATCCAAACTTCACTTCATTTTAATTTTTATCTCCTTATCCTGCTTTCCTCAATGCAGGCCATGAACTTCTTTGCTGGTCTACTTTTGCTCCTAATGCCCGAGGAAAATGCATTTTGGTGAGTTTCAGATTTGATTGCCATCTTATCTTTAACTTGAATAGTTGCAAAAAAAGAAATTACTCCTTACATAATACCATGAAAAATAATTTTTCTGTAGACTGTATTGCTCCTAATAGAAATTATGTGTGTGTGTGTTTTCCTGAAATATTTTATTTATAAAAGTATGGTAGTTGGAAAAAAACCATTCAATTCTTCAAAATGACTAAACTAATCTCAGCCCACATGATGGGTGGACAAATATATTCCCACTATTGATACCAAACTTTCCATCCTGTATTCATGTTCTCTACCTGGAAGACCGAACTTTTTATAATTCTGAAAGTTGCACTAATTCAAAGCACAGGTTGATTGTTAAATATCGATAATCTTAGATCATTATGCGAATCTTGGAAGGCTTGAAGTTAGAAATTCTCATGTGACTTGCCAAGCATAATGAGCAATCTTTATTTATTTATAAAAAAGTTTGAGATTTGTATTTGATTAGGCCTCTCCATGGGTAACTTTGGAAGAACAAGTAAGCATTATATTTCTTCTTTAGTTGGAAAACCACACGAAGTACTTCATGTGGTAACTTTGCAAACTAGAGGCCACCCAAACTCTAACCTTTTTAAGAGTGAGGATTACTTTAGTCCTACAAAGGACAAATTTTTTTTCCCCATTTCATGGAATACCATTTTTATCAGTATTTGAACAATACTTTATCATAGCAAAAAGCACTATCTTAGGCTTAGCTCAGTTTGTTTTAATGTGGTCTAAACGTAAATTGAACTTTCAGGACTTTGATTGGCATTCTAGATGACTGTTTTGATGGCTATTACTTAGAAGAGATGATAGAGTCTCAGGTAAAATTCAAGTCTTGGTTTATGCATGCAAATTAGTTACTAGTTACTATGCAACCCTTTAGTCCTTTACGTTCCCCTTTCATATTTAAATGAAGTGGGTGACGAAAAATATAAATAGACAGCAGATGTTTTACATTTTTCCTTTTTGCTTGGTCAGGTTGACCAACGTGTTCTTGAGGAATTGGTGCGTGAGAAATTTCCAAAGTTAGGTTCGTCTTTTGTTGTCCATTTTTTCTACAAACCGTCCAAGTATCCAGATTTCTATCTATTTTTATTGCTAATCATATTTCCTGGTTTCTTGGATCTTTACTCTGTTCCAGTTAATCATCTAGATTACCTGGGAGTGCAAGTACAATGGATCACTGGACCATGGTTCCTCTCCATATTTATGAACGTACTTCCTTGGGAAAGTGGTCATGATCTTTATCTTGTCATGCTATATATCTACATATACATATATTATTTTCAGTTCTCTGATTCTTTTCATTTGCTGTTGGCTTATCTTAGTCGTAAGTCATAATTAGCTATATCTGATTAGTTCTTAATGGCTTGCAGTTCTTAGAGTATGGGATGTGCTTTTGTTTGAAGGGAATCGAGTAATGCTATTTCGAACTGCACTGGCTTTAATGGATTTATATGGTAATATTTCAGTTCATAAGCATCAATTACTTCACTTTCCCTTTTGGGTTGCTTTGAAGCGAGAACTTATATTTGTTGAATCTTGTAAAGGGCCTGCCTTGGTGACGACAAAGGATGCAGGAGATGCAGTCACTCTGCTACAGTCGCTTGCTGCTCCACATTTGATAGCAGTCAACTTGTTTTGACGGCCTGCATGGGCTATCAAAATGTCAAGGAAGCCAGATTGCAAGAACTAAGAAATAAATATCGGTCAATCCTGTTAAGGCTGCATTGGAAGAGAGATCTAAAGGCATAAAAGGCTGGAGGGATTCTCAGGATCTAGTTACCGGCTAATGTGGATGAAGCATACGTGAATATGAATGGGAACACGAAAAATTCTGGAACTGATCTTGAAGAGCAGGTGAAGTGGCTAAAGGTTGAGTTAAGCAAGTTGCTCGAGGAAAAAAGATCTGCTGAACTCAGGTAAAGTTATCATATACTCTCTATTTTGATTATGGATTCTGGCTTAAACTATAGAGAGAGATAGAGCCCTTACCTGGGAGAATCGAGAATTACTTTATATAAACCATGATTTGAAATTGGTCTTTTCTGAGTACAGAGGTGAGGAGTTGGAAACAGCATTAATGGAGATGGTAAAGCAGGATAACCGACGACAATTGAGTGCAAGGGTAAGTCCTTATTTAATTTTTTTTAAAAAAATACGTAAATCTTTGATTTCTTACTCTGATTAAATGAAACATGATTACTATCTTCTATGGCTTCAGGCCGAGCAATTAGAGCATGATGTTGCAGAGCTCAAGCAGGCTCTTGCTCATAAACAAGAAGAAGAGAATGCCATGCTTCAGGTGAAAATTCTTTTACTTCTGTTAAATGCAACATAGCTGGGGATTTTCTTCCTTCCGTTATTCGACCTTTTAATTTGTTGGTTTCCACGCTAATTTTCTCAGGTATTGATGAGGGTCGAACAAGAACAGAAGGAGACAGAAGATGCTCGGAGATTTGCTGAACAAGATGCAGCTGCTCAAAGATACGCTGTTCAAATGCTTCAGGTTTTATTTCCTCTTTAAAATGTCATAAACCATTTTTCTTTGATTCACCAAGAAAATGCTGGCATACGATGATCTATGTACTGCATTGTTTACGAACCAGTGCAACAACTTTGTAGGATAAGTATGAAGAAGCCATGGCTTCACTAGCTGAGATGGAAAAACGAGCGGTTATGGCAGAATCAATATTGGAGGCGACTTTGCAGTACCAAACTGGACAAATCCGAGCACAATCCTCCCCACAACCCTCCCCACGGTATGCTCTGATAGTAAAGAATCAATATTATCTTCTGCCATATTTAGACGAATAGAATTTAACGTAGTTCCAATTCTTTGGCATATAGAACCACAAACCTCGGTTCTCCTGGTGCACAAACTAATCAAGAATCCGCGCAAGAATTTCAGCCTAGAAAGTCAGTTTGCTCTCTAGACCATTTGGACTCGGATGGCGTGACAGGAACAAGGTCAGTTATTAAATATTAAGAATGTTCTGCTTCAATGGATTTAGCGACTAACTAGATCTTGGTTCAACAGGGAAGTCCTGGTTCTGCAGACGTGAAAAGTGATGATAAACAAGAAAGGCAGGACCAGAGCCCAAGAACTGACGAAGAGGAGAATGCAGAGGCAAGTCCTGTACAAGAGAAGGTGTAAAAGGCGGACATAATGATGCCAGAATGTTTTGTTTTGTTTGTTTTTTCGGAGGAATTTGATGAAACTGAGATTCACCTTAACCATTGATTAAGCAGATGAATCTTGTTTTTTCCTGTGTGTCATCCCCCCCTTACTGCCATTTCATCTGGGGATTTAGAGAAGATATATAGGCCAACAGAGGGGAAATGAAAAGTTGGTTTTGGTTCCCATTTGTATAAGCACTGCTTCAAAGTGTATTATTCTTGTAAGATGTGGCAAATAAACAATGGATAAATAATATATTTTTAATTTTAAAAAAACCTTGCAGCCTTTGGTGTCTCGAAAAGTCAAATTTAAAATTTTTAATTATCAAATCAATTTATTCGATACAATAAAAAGACTACAGAAATATTATTTCTAATAGTAATTTATAAACAAAAAATATCATTTTTTTGAATGATATGAAAATCACAATCACTATTTTAAAGGTTTGTATAAATAAAATTAAGTTAATTAAATAAAGATAGATGGTATCATTTATATAAATTAAGAATGATAAAAAAATATTATTTTTTTTCTCACAAAAACTGAATCCCAATCTCAAAGGATTCGCTACGCCCCAACCGAGCTGCATTTCAAAATAACTTATTTTTTGTTCCGCCAAAGATATTAGATTATGCACAGTACACATTTTCATTTTCTTGTTTCTGATATTCATCCGTTTAACTATGAAGTCATTATCCACCATCTAAAAAGAACTAACTGGTGAGCTAGGGTTGTAGTGCAGCTCAACTTCCATCGCCTCTGACCTCTCCGGTTCTCTTCCGATTCACAAGGTCAGCCTTCTGTATATCTCCTGTGACTATGCATTTTGTTTTGGTTATTCTAGTAAGTTTAATTTGCATGCTTTAAGTGATATGGAGAAGGCGATTTACTGGTTTTATATGATTGGTATTTAGTAATCCGAACAATTTGTTGAATTTATCTGAGACTGGAATTTGTTTCCCCAATTGTATCAGGAAAGGGGAAATCTTTTGAATTATTGCACTTTTGCTGGGAAATGTTTGATGACTATAATATATCTTTATTTAAGCTTTTTTAAGGATTGTTATCTGTCATACTATATTCTTGTTGCCGTGTTAATGATGGTAAATTATGTGGTTCTCTACTTGAGGCTGACCTGGATAGAATTTCCAGGACCGAAACAATAATGGCACTTCCACATTCTTGTTGCTTTAGGCCCGGTAAAGTTGCATCGAGATGCAATCTCTTTTATTCTAGTGGCTGGCAGAGCAACAGGCAGCACAATGTGCTTTCATGCATCAAGAAGTCTGATCAAGATCTTCAAACAAAGGTAATTTCCCATCCCACTTGTTTTGCGTATCTAAGATTGTTTTTTTATTAATGTTTAAAAAGTGTATACAAGTTCCATCTAATGGGGAGAAATCTACTTATATGTGATTGATCTTCATCACTTCTTGTTCATGATTATCAGACACTGTCATTTGTGATTTGTGTATGGTCTGCATATTGGAGTGCTGTAACTCCAGTTAAAAAAACAGGATTGTAATTAAATGTGATGGGTGGAGTCCTTATTAATCATTTAAAGTCTCTTGAAGTGTCCGTGAATGCTCAATAACTTTTCTATTTTTGGGCCACATCTGGACTCCACATGTAAGTCTATCTATCATTGTGGATGAGAGGAGCTGTTATCTGTTGTGGCAAGAGCTACACTTTGCTGATGTTAGCTGGAAACCGATGTAATTTTTCATTGCAGTGAAGTATGAAATAATTGATGAAAAAAGGGGAATACCTTCAAGGAAATATACTTGGGGCGAGGGACATTATGAAAGGCCTTTTCTGCTGCCACTGTTGCTAAAGGCACATCATAGATGTCAACTTGGAATATCATTCTTTGTGATTTTTTTTGCATGAAACCTTCTATAACGGAAACCTGACAATGCCTTTGGACTCGGATTCAAAAAATTAATAATCTAGACTTAACAGGAGTACAGTGTACAGAACAACTTGAAAATTTGAATGTGGTTGGTGGAAAGATATGATAGCTCAAGGGTTCATGGATGATTCAGGTCTTAATAGGACTGCATTTAGATTGGGGTTAAGGTTTAATCTAGTTAAGTTTGGTGAAAAACTGTAATTTGCATGGCTTAAATCTCCCCTTTCTCCATCATTAATAATTCTGTTTGGCTAGTTGCTTCCTAAATTATCTTTGTTTCAGTATAATTGAAATACTGGCAAGTTCACCCTTCAATATCATATTATCATGTTCCCTTTCCTTTACATGGCTGAAAGTGTGATGTGGGCATTCTAGGTTGGTCTATTACTAGATGGTATCAAATGGGACGACAAAGGTTTGGCAGTGGCAATAGCTCAAAATATTGACACTGGAGCTGTTTTAATGCAAGGCTTTGCCAACAGAATGCTCTTTTAACAACCATTTCATCTAAAAAAGCTACATTCTATAGCCGGTCACGGTCTGCTTTGTGGACTAAGGGAGAGACTTCTATGAACTTCATCAATGTCTGCGATATCTTTCTCGATTGTGATCGTGACTCTGTAAGTTCTGAAAATTCTTTATTGGCAGTGAATTCTCCATCTTGACTTCTTCTTCTTCATCAGCATGACCTAGTAAGAACTTTCTTCAGATTATATATCTAGGGAAACCTGACGGACCAACTTGCCACACGGGCTCAGAGACTTGTTATTATACATCAGTTTATGATGCCTTGAACAATACACAGGTTCTGTCTTCACCATACATGCTTTATCCTCAACTTGGGTTTCATCATCTGTTGGCAGTTTTCTCTTTATCCTGGAGATGCTCAAAAACATGTTCTTATTTGTGGTAGGCGGAAGAGAGTAAGTTGGCACTCACAACTTTGTACTCATTAGAATCTACAATCCATGAAAGAAAAGATGAACTACCAACAAATGGAAAACCCTCGTGGAAAAGCGATTATGCTTGATGATAAGTTACTTTGCTCAAAAATTCGGTAATGTGCTTTACTACACTTGTGAATTGTGATTTATTTAATGTCTTGAGTAACTATTTATTTATGCCTACATGATAAAACATTTAGCTAGATATATTCACTAGTAGTAAACAGTTAGCCGCCAGATAATCCACATCTGATACATTCTCGTGTATGCAATTGTGCATCATTTCGTGCAGGGAGGAGGCTGATGAGCTATGCCGAACTTTGGAGGAAAATGAGGACAAATCTCGCACTGCATCAGAGGCAGCAGATGTGCTTTATCATGCCATGGTTCTGCTGGCTAATAGAGGAGTGAAAATCGAAGAATTCTCCAAGTACTTAGGCAGAGGTTTTCACAGTCAGGAATTGAAGAAAAGAAAAGCCGAAAATCCTAGTAGGCCATTGGCAAAGCTACCTGGGTTCACTAGTTTGTTTGTCGGATTCCTTAAAAGAGTGCACCTCCTTTACCTTTATTCTACATCAGTTCCAGATATCTTTCTCCACTAATATTCTCAAATCTCCAGATATTTCTGCATTCCTGTATCCATACATTTTTTAAAGGCTTGTCTTGGCCACAATCTTTTACTGGGAACCAATTGAGCTGCACGTGTTTGTTTTTGTTTTTAAAGGCTTGTCTGATACTTGATTAGTTCATAAGCAAGAATAAAAGATTGGAAAAAGGGGCATTTATCTCTAAAACTGTAATATATTGATATAGCAATGGATTCCTCAATAAGTGCACTTTCTTTACCTTCTTCATTCTCCTTTTCTTCTTCACTCTTTCACTAAATTAGTGGCAGGCATCTTCTTTCTTGCTCTGCAAAAATTCTCAGACTTTTTAATTGGGATTGATGGTATCTTTTAAAGGCTTAATTGATTCATTAGTTTACGTGTCAAATATTCTCAAATCTCATATATATATATATATATATAATATATATATGCATCTGCGGTCTTGACCATCCAAGACGGTAAATTTTAGAAAAAAGCAATCGTCTTCTTCGCTACTCCCAAAACTCCAGTTTTGTAAAAGTCCTTGCAAAACCGCAGTCATGGCGCCCGTTGATCCTCACTCTTTCACGGACTCTGCTCATCCCTTCACTGTCCATATCTCCCTCACTCTTACTTGATTTCCCTCCTCAACTATCTCTGCTGCGACTCTCCTCTCCCTCGCCGCCCCTTATATCCGGCGACCTCACTCTAGACACCCGTTCCCTCTCCATCTCCCGCCGTTCTCGACCCAGTTCACTTTCGCCGTCCCCTTCTCCCTTTCTCCGTCCCAGCGGACCCAGTGATCGGGCAATCAGCACACGTCTCACTTTCGGGCCAAGCTCAGGTCTTGGCGCTCTCGAAAACGAGCCCCTCTAGCTCAGCCTTCCAGTGGCTTTCGCCGCCGCAAACCTTTAACAAAACCCACCGTTTGTTTACACCCAATGTCAGTCCATCCAAGCCAGGTCATTTTCCACCCCCCCCCGGAACACCCCGGCCGCGACTCAAATACCGGCCCCGGAAACCTGAACATCCAACAGATGTCGCATCACGGTGATGTGCCGCAAGCCAGTGGAAGGGCCCCGCTGCCCGGCCGAAGCTCACGAAGTCAATCTGTGGATAAAGTGGTGCGGGGATCCCGCAGGTCCTGGTGGAAGAGTTCCGTCCGCACGCTGGAAAGCCAGGCACATTCTCCCTATACCTATTTCGCCTTGAATTGGGAACAGGGTTCCACCGCCCCCCCCCGATCCAAGGTGGCACTGCTTTTTTTATTTCCTCTCTCTGATGTGTTTATGTGGCTGTCTTCTACGTATTTTTGCCGATATGGCTGCTGCTATTCGTTTTTCCATATGTTTGTAGACAACAGAGTGAGTGAATCTGTATGTGTATCTTTTGTATTATTGTTATATGTTGTTTTGTTTATCTTGTTTTTGCCTCCAAGCTTCCCTATGTTTGTTATCTTGACTATGGATGTTTACTAGGATGTCTTTGTGTTATTCAATAGTCCCTTGATATTCTCTCTCATGGAGCTCATTCTTTTTCGTTTGTGGTCTTGTCCACCTCTTTTTCTCTATGCTCATGACTCGCATTACTCCAAGTTTGCTTTGTCTGTGTACGATAAACCTTGTGTTTCGTATTTGTATGCGATTCGCCAATTTGACAATAGGTTAGATTACGATAGTATTCTCTGACGCGCCCACGACACAAATAGCTGCCCCAGAATTGCCACTTTGACTCATATCACCGACTTGAGCATGCAATCTCCACAAAACAACTAACCAACGCCAAATAGGAAATCGCGAGACGTTGCCGAGTCTTCGAGTCGAACATATTCGAGTGTTTTCGAGTGGGATTAATAATGACTCTCCCCCATTTTGTACATGAAGGTATGTGAGGAAATCTTGTTTCGCAAACTAAATTGAGTAGTTTTATTATTCGTTGGGAGGTGACTCGAGGGTTGAAAATTGCGATGGTTTGGTGTCTCGCGTTTGGTACTTGTTTATCATGAAGTCGATTTGTGGTGGTGGAATGATATCTGTGTCGATTGTTTGCATCACTCTTACGATGGATACGCCAAATAGATAAAATGAGAGTTGTGGTTTCCAGGGGTTGATGGCGAATAGCCGGTCTGAGAGAGGGAAAGATATGTAGAAGAAGTCGTTTAAGTGTGTTTATGGAACCGAGAGAGCGGCAATGTGGATATTTACTCTTGAGAGGACGTGTGATAGATATGGAAGATTCAGGAGATTAAACCCCACTGGAATTCACGAAATGTTCTGTGATAATGAGATAACAAAGCGGGACGTTGACCCGGATGAGTATATTGTCGAGGTTCCATTTATTGATAAGGCTTTCGTACCGGTTCTATATGAACGACTGGCGGAGCCTAGAGAGACAAAGTAAGGATAGGGAGTTTGTGTGTTGTGGCTCATTAATGCTGATTAGAGAGTGTGAAATGTTAGAGTATTTCAACAACAGAGAAGAGTGTCTAAGGAATTGTTTAAATGCTCTAGATTGGCAAGACGGTTACTCTGTGATGGTGGATTTTTCTTAATAGATGGATTAACAAGTTAGAGCAAATTCAGTAGTCAGTGTGTGATGTAAAACTGTGAAGTTTATTACGTAGATTTCCTGAAGATATGAAAATGGTTGGCGTGGATGAAGTTGAAGCATTGTAGTATGCATGCGCTGTGGCCTGATTATATGCTAAGGAAGGGTTACTGGCTCTCATCTTCAGGGACTGCAACAGGGTGGACTTGAGTTCCAAATCTACTCGAAGATTGTTTCTGGCCAATAATCAATCTAGGTAGATTCCAAAGCAGGAGGAGAGCAGTTGAATGTGAGAGATCCGTGGGGGGCACCAGGAATAATGGGTAGCGTAAGTTTACGCTGAAGGTGTCGATATTACATAGGATCTGTGGACAGCGATCTGGGACATTCCGGTTATCTCTTTCAATGCTAATCAAAATCATTTGTGGATGTATATTTATTGTGAAGGGATGTGATCTGGTTTTATGTACAATGAAAGCTTGTGGTCAGATACTACAGCTTTAGAGTACCAATGGTTGCCACCCCCTTAGCGCATTTCCTAGATTCATAGTGAAGATGACGATGGTCGAGAGTTCGGTTTACTTCGGAGGTGGAATAAAAGTTCATGCGAGGTGCCTTCAGGAGATCGGACGCCCCAGAGGAACAGGTGTTGTGATGAGCGGTTCCAAGCGAAGTGGGATCTGGTCGAAAAGAGGGTCGCGTGATTTTCCGGGCTATTGCCTTACCTTTTAGTTTCGTTCTTTATGGTCTATCTTCTCACGTATAGCTTGTCATGCTTTATTTGACTACATAGAGATTACCTGGACAACCAAATACTGTTACTGAAGATTGGTACAGGAGATGAGTTCTCTCTCTTGCGCCCCTCTTTTGCACTGCACGTTGTAATATACGTGCGTGTGATGGTGACGGAAATAGAGAAAGTGCAATATGCATGAGAAAGATAGTAATTATTTCCATTCCTTTGGTATGTTATCACTCGCTATATGGAAGAGGGAGGAGATATGGTTAGATGCTAATAATTTGCAAACATTTTATTCCAGTTGATCGGATTCGTTTATTTGTGTACATAGAACTGTAATCGCATTATCGTTTTAACTGCTGAGTATGATATTTGATGGGGAGATATATCTAGAAAACTAAGTCGTTGCATGAGTAATAGAGTTAATGTTGTCAGATGCAACGTCATTTCAATCGTTGTTGGGGTGTAGTTAGGATATTCTTCCTAGGTTATCGGCTCAGAGATAAAAGATGAGTCGTGTAGTCGTAAATAGGTGTGTACGGTGATGTACAGAGAGAAGGTTGGAAGTTTGAGCAACTTTGTCAGTGTTGAGTGTGGCCAACTTTGGGTTTGGTTGTTTCATTAATTCTATGCGCATACATTGTGTGGTGTAATTTGTGTATTTTTAATCGTTTAAAAATGGTTGAGTGGTGTAGAATGGGAAGATGGTATTACAGGATTGTATCTTTGGCATGGGTATGTAGCTATTTATGGACAATGAACATCCTTCCAAGTTCAGCACTTTGGGACGGTGCTCCTGTTTTATGCAAATATTATTAATTCGTAAGTATGGCGGGGCATAGGCCTCCACTGTAACAAAAGCTTGTCAAATAATACAAAGGTATGATGGATAAGCAAAAATTCAAATAATTTATTTAGGGATATATATAATGATAGAAGACAAGAAAAAAAATAAGACTTGATGTATTAATTTGTGGTGATTGTTGTGATATAATATCTAGCGATAATGTATCGAAAATATATAAATATATTTATATAAAATAAGATTATGAAATAATATATAGAATATATTATTACCATAGATATTTAATAGTAATTATTTATTTTTATGTAATTAATAAATTATAATATGATAAACGAAATATTCAATAGCTAGAAATAAGGGGTTAAATACCAATATGAACGTCGATGATCCTAATTGAATAATTGATGGATAGTTGGAGAATATAGTTATTGGGAGTAACTTCTTTTAATAAGGTTCGAGGGGTAAACAGGAGATAATTTTGTTAATATTCGAAGGGAATATGAATTGCTTATGAGCTAAACATTGGAAAATATATGGTTACAGAGGATTAGGTGAGAAGTAAGATATAAGTTTTACTAATAAATTAATCGTCGCTCGTCGTTGATAGGTGAATTACAGGGAAAATGGAATTTAGTCGTGTTATCTCGCAATGTCGCCGGATCGGCTTTGCTTATATATAGGACAATTTAGGTGGAATCGACTTTTTATATCTGCGTAATCGGATAATATGCAGCAGAATAAACATTGGCGATATCTCTTATTATACATTATATATGTGCAATGTAAATAATTATGTCTTAGATATAAAATATATTCTCTAAATTAGTTTTTGTTTATTATTATTTTATTATTTTTATTTTTTTACTGCATTGATATAATGGAAACATATAATCAATATATATTTGTTGTATCAAGATCGGTTAGATTAGGAGCGCGAAGATGATACTTTTGGACGAGAGATTTACTTAGAGCTGTTCAGATATCACAAGATGTGATGCCAAATTATTGCGAGATGGGGCTCCTTGTCCGTGATATTTTGAGATAGAAACTGACAGAGCGGGACTTCATTGGGATACGGTTGTGAACATATGAAATAGAGAGGACGTAAATATATTGAGGCAAAGATCCAATGCAGCTTGATCGGCAATATTTTTATTTCACTTGTTATTTGAATGGAGAACAGTCTATAAAAAATGGCGCTTGCATATGTTAAACATAATTAATTCAGTCAGTATTGAGTGAAAATTGAACATAATGTTAATCTTCAACTATACTTATAGTTTTTGGATTTATGTATCATATCTTTATACTTTGATTACTGAAAAGCGCAAACAAGACCATCAAGGTAACTAGGACTGACCTACTGTGAACCATTATAATCACAAATCTTTAAGTAGTCATAGTCTATTCAGAAGCACAGGTGCTTGGAGTTGAATTCGAAACTTTATAAACCTTGCGGGTTTATCCGATCAATTGGCTAGGGTTTGCCCTTATTATCGTACTATCGTTTTTGTTAAAAGATAGTCACCTATTGATATCCAAACCAAGATTATTATATGATTTCATTGACTGTTATGTTAGTATTTCAAAATTTAGTATTCAATTAGTTTTTAGAATTTCACTTGCCTATGTATTATGTCTTTCTTTTATTAGTTATAGTAATTATTGTAAATTCTAGGATCCAGATATTTGTGTTTCTTGTCTGTTAGGAGAGATGGTGTTTAATAGACAATAAACATATCCAATCATGAAATTGATAAATGTTTTGAGTGCAATATCTTGGTGTCAACCAGAATTTGACTCCATCTATGTCGTACTTGGTAGTGAAATACTTCTAAGATTTCGTAGAGTTTTCAGTTAACTGTTGCTAAGCTATCTCTACCTCTTGGATGCAATTTTTATTCTTTATCATCTCTTAATTGATTCCACTGACATATAAAACTATGTAGGGGTAAGAATTAATGAGTAATAACACACAAGATGGTGTGTATGCACCCCCCCCCTCTAACTCCCTAGTTTGAGAATTGTTCATCCATGAAATCTAATTCGTGGTGAAATGTGTGCGATTGATAAGTAGGAATGTGTACCATGGTGAACGGACTAATCGTGAGCTGTACATTGTACTTTTGGATTATATTTGTCTCGAAAGTATAGTGATTTCAACTCCTGGAGTAACTCTGTATCGTGTATTATCTTCTAAGCGTGCTTTCTTGTGATAAGAGTAGGGTGAACGTTGTATGTAATCGGAATATTAATTGATTATAGTCAGGAAGGATGAACTTATACATGAGGGTGAGGTAGCGTATAGTAAGCCAGAACCCTGATCTTTCATAGTGTCATATGTTCCACAGACAATTCTTGCACCATTCTGTTAATGTGTCATATATTTAAAGCTTATCTTGACTGGTTGTCCAATGATCGTATGTAGGTTTAACTTGTATGTTTCAATTCTCGATTTAATTTTTGATTGGTGCTGTTTTAAGGTATGTTTTAAAGTGACTGACATGTCAATTCATTTTTGATGTTAGTGGTAGGGTTCCAAGTTGGATATCTCAACCGTATTTCATAAATGCTTTAGATGCATCTTCATAAAGGTCTTGATCCCACCAAAAGAGTGAATCTTTAAGAGATAGATTACCAGGACTTAGAGAAGCTTATTCGTACTGCGATCAGTACCACTTTTTCCACCAAATTGAGGTAATCTGATCGTGTGTAAAATCGGCTGAAGAAAAGCTAGCGTGCGCGGCCGTTGAATCGCCTTCTCATCTTGTTCATCAACTTCTGTATCCATGTTCATTAATTGATATATCCCCTCCTCTCACTTTTATTTTCCTATCTATATGCACTCCCTTATGCTATTCATGTCGCCCCTCCTAACCTCATTCGCCGGCTCAACTGTTGATCATACTCGTATTCAGGCGACTCACCTCTTGATCACCCATGTTCCTCTCTTATATCCTAACCGTTCTTGATCAGTTTCACTTTCCCTGCTCCATTTACCTTCTCCGTCCCAGATGGACCACTGTGAGGGGCAATTCATCCTGTCTATTCGGCAATAGCTCGGTCTGGTGCTCTGAATACGAGCCCTCTCAGTTCAGCTCTCCCAGTGGCTTTCGCCGCACAAATTTTAACAAAAACCCACCTTTGTTTCAACCCAATGTCAGTGATCCACGCCAGGCCTTTTTCCTGCAGGACACCCCGCGCCAGAATTTCAATAAATACTCGGGCGAAATCTGAATCATTACCAATCCGCTGTCGCAGTGATGTCTTACCAAGCACTAGTGGGGAAGGCTGCCTCCCCCCGCTGCCGGTTGAAGCTCATGGAGTGTGTTAGAGGATGAAAGTGGTGGTGGGTCATATATTCGGGTCGTGGAATAAGTCGTGAATTAAACAGCCGATCTCCTCCTTATTATCTATTGTGCTTGCAATTGGGAGAAATAGGGTTCCGGAGGCGGTATGGTCACGGAAACTATACTGTAGGGTCCTTATTCAGAGGTGCCTTAGGTCTGTGATGCTAGGTGCAGGAGTGTTGCTACAGTACAAGAGAGAGCTATTATGTGTGGAGAGAGGGGTTTTTTGGACACTTATCGATTGGCGAAATGTAGTTTCACATTTGGTTTGCTGCTCTTCATATATTTTTACTCGTTCATGGTAGTGTTGAAAGATATGTACCGAAGGATGGGCTCTTTATACCCTCGCTGATGTTGAAGCAGGCTTTTATGTGTTCCAATTTACAAATTGGGTGATGCACGCAATGGTGATAAGTTAAAATGAGCTATGCTCATAGATGGATCGGTTTGTGTGATACATGATGATGATGTCAAGTATTAAACTATAAACACCTTCGTTTGTGTCATTGAAGATGACTCGTATATTTCGATTCTTAACACTTATTTATTCTCCATTTGTTACAATGAAAGTTATAGTATCTTGTTATAGAGGTAAATTGTCTTATGCTGTGACGTTGATTCATCTTTATGCAGCGAGTGATTTTGTTATATAAGTTATTTGTATATATCTAGTATAATTCACTTAGCCATTATCTTACATTAAACTTTATTTTACACGAGTAGATTATATTTTATTGTTATCTGAAATTTTGCCGCATATTTATATCTCTTGTTCAATGAGTAAATAAAAACTGTATTTGTTCATACATTGACTGACTAGAGCATATTGAAAAATAAAAATTAGCAGTTGAGCGGTTATCAAGATGCACTTCTATTAGTATCTAAAGATGAATTATATAATGTCTGGGCTTTGATAAATGAGTTCTTTCTTTTCAGTAAAATGTAATTTGCTACAATGATAAGCCTAGTGTATTATTAAATATGATATAATCATGTGTATGTGAAGGACCGATTCGACAATGTTAGTCTTAAGTGATAATTAGTAAGTTACTGTTAAGATATGATGTATTGGGTAATGTTTATACTACTCGTTCTTAC